>NDXZ01034552.1:0-11451 GCA_003055125.1 Paykullia maculata
CTATAGAATTAATTGTACAAAGTTTTAAAATCATAACTTTAACAAAATGTATTTCAGTTGTATGGGCGATGCCACCCCCCGTTGACCGCCTCTCATCATTTTTGGCTCGAATAAGGAAAATAATATAAGAGTTATTCGTACAAAATTTGGAAACCATAGCTATAACAGTTCTCAAGATATGCCACAAAATGTATTTCAGTTGTATGGGCGGTGCCACACCCCCTCGCCTGACCGGGCTGATTTGTGAATTTAAACCATCCTGGGCGCCACCCAAATCGGTCTAGCCGTTTAGAAGGAGTTCAGTGACAGACACACGTACAGTCGAATTATATACATAAAGATATTAAAATTATTCTCTTTTTATAGAAAAATTATATTTAAAATTCTTCTTCTTTGTTTAGAGAATATTTAAAACAATGTTTAACAAATTATTTTTCCCTATTACAAAATTAACCAAAACTTCTTTATGTAAAAAAAAAAAATATAATTAATTATTTTTTATACAAATCCAGGCACATTCCTCAAAAAATGTCGGCGATACTGATTTACAACATATTTATGTAATTTAGTTACTTTTTAACTAAATAGAAAAAAAAAGCTCATTTTACCGCCTGACAACATTATTTATTACCAAAAATAAAATGTGAAACTTTATTTTGCAAAAAAAAAAACAAATAAAAAACCCTCACAAACACACACACACAGACCTAAAATTTACTAACTACAGTTAAGTGTTATGGCAGCTTTTATTAACACCAAGTTATTTTGTCATTAACCGAAAAAATTTAATATTATTAGAGTATTCAGTGAAACCACTTTTCATTAACCATTTTTGCTATGCAAAGCGATAAAAAAGATTTTTTCCAATTGTTCGTTTACTTGCTCCTTGCAAAAGGAGTCCTAAATGAAACCTAAAGCTGTCATCTTATACCTTAAAATTCCTACTAGTTGTTCACAGCATGAGCATGACTAACTGGCTGGCTGCCTGTCTTCTTCTTATCCTTTAGAAAGTATGTAATAGTGAACAGCATAATTTATTTTTAATAGAGAAGAATAGTTTTTTTATGTTTTTTTTTATTTTCAGGCAAATTTAGTGAATTATGTCTCGTTTTTGTGAAGAAATATTTATGTAAGAAATAGTAAATCTTTTTAAAGGAAAGCGTTTCGTTTTTGCTATTATTATTTTGGGGTCGGGGGTGGTTAAATTGTAATATTTATTAGGAAGAAAAAAATGTTGAAAATATTTTTACATTCTATGATTCATAGGGCTTTGAGGAAATAATATTTATAAACAAAAATCATGTTCAAATATTTAGTAGTTTAACTTGACAGCTGTTACAAAAATATATGGACGTGATTCCCTAACTTTATACTTTTATTTTTTCTTAGGCTTAATATAAATTAATGCCGATTACTATTTTGATTGTCTTGGTTTATATAAAGAAGAACTTGAAAAGGTTTAAGTCTATTCGAATTGTTAATGCCCAAGAAAGTGGTCCCACACCTAACCCTAGTTTTACTGATTCGTAAAGAATTACTTTCTAAGACAAATAAGCAATGCCCGTCCGTCAATGCCAATCTTGTAATCAAAGTACAGGTTGCAAATGCGCCTTAAGAATTATGCGCATCCACTCATTATTATCATATGAGTGGGTGGAAAATTTAGCAGGTGGGTTTGCTTGTTTATGTTAGATGGGTGGCTTGCAAAAAGCAAGTTTATTTGGAGAGTATAGCAGATAAATTAATTTGCCCTTATGTTCAATTAAATGAAAAGATTATCCTTTTTGAACAATTCCAAGATCTTGCTCTGTTCATGGAACCATCCATTCATTACTCTTGGAAAACATTACATGTCGCTCAGATCTAAAAGAAAGCTGAAAACTAGAAACTTTGTTTTAGTGACTTAAGTCCACGTTCCTACAGAGTAAGGCAGCGACATAAAAAGCTTCGGCACTAGCCCTTTGGAATAGTCAGTCACTTAGTGCCCAACAATTACCCCAATTAGTGTTTTTCCCCACTTTTTTTTAGCTCTATTTGCAAAAAGAAGATTAAGTTATTCTGCCAATAGCAGTATTTACCCATCTGTACCCCGTTTTCTTAAGCGACCAAAAATTGTTTCCTTTTAAAGTTTTACTTCAAAATTATTTTTCGCACATTCATCAGTCTGAAATAGTATTGAGAGCTCTTATTCACGACCTTCCGTGCAATAGTATTAAGTTCCACAATTTAATTCGTAACTACGTTTAACCCACAAATGACTGCAATCTATAGACTGAGAGATGTTAAAGTCGCCCTCTAACCATTTTAAATATTTTAATTCTCAGTCTCAGTCTTCTTTCAACGCATTAGTAGTGTAATCTCTAGTCAATTTACATCCCACGACGAGGTCTGACTCTCTGACCCTTAGAATCTAACTCATACTGATTATAGTTATATATAGTCACATCAAAAGAGATTTTTAGAAAATTAACACATACCAATGCAATGACTAAAATAGAATGTTCACTTCATGTGATACCTCTAGTACTTTAAATATATATAAAGAGATATTCTAAGCAAATCATAATTTCTTTGTTGCGAGATGTATTAAACCTTTTGCGGAGAATGGAACCTGAAACGCTTAAGCTTTAAATAATAGACTTCTATACTTCTTAAAACCAGTTTAATTTTTAATTAAATCCTTTTTTTAACTTAAACATCCTACAAGATTTACTTGAATTATTTAAAGTTTTTCCTCACTTAATGACAATTTAATTAAAAAAGGATTTTCTATTCGAAATACTTTTTGCATATGTTTTTTCTGCAAACAGTTTTTATCATTTACTTGCAATAACTATGACTACGTTAACTGTCAGTTAGACTTTTTTTACTACGTCTTATGCACGACATGAGAAATTTTATGGTTTAAACTTAACAGCAACAACAAAATATATATGAAAATTTCAGAAAAAAAAAACATACAAAATTCTACTAAAAGTTTTATTATAGTCAACTATAAATTTTCTCATTTTATACCTTTTCCATTGTAGTTCGTCATCATCATCATTATCAGCGTCGTCAGGAAGAACAAATGCAGGGAGGACAGAGGCAGCAACAGATTTCATCTGCATGGAAGCAAAGTTTTTGGAATTTTTTTCTTTCTTGTTGTTCATTTCTTATTTTTTTTTTCTTTTTTATTGCCATCTATTGCAAACGTTCGGGTTATTTTATGCATAGTTGCAATACATTTAATACTACTTGAGTTTTGTTGCAAATACTAAGCAAGTAAAAGAATTTATATATGAACGTATGTATGTATGTATGTATGTATAAGTATAATACTTTAGTTCTTATGTCATTTAATAGCAGTTGTTATAGTAGTTTTTTATTATTTTGCTACTGCAGAGCAAACTTAAGGTGTATACGGTTTCATGAAGTAATTGGAAAAAAAAACTTCCCCTTGTCCTTAAAATTGACAGTTTCAATTGAAATAAACTTAATCCTGGATTAAATTTAAGAACTATTTGTATTTATCGAAGAATTTTTGTTATTTGTGTTTTTTTAAGAGCTTATGATTTACAATGTATAGAAGTTGATTTGAACAGTATAATACGTCAGCAGAACCATAAGGTGGATCTAATATTGTGCTTCAGTGGAGGCCTTGAAAACAGTAATTTATATTCTTGACCTGCAAATCTCTAGAACTTTTTCTCAACACTTGGCCACTGCTAACTACTAAAAGCTTAGATCCAAACAATTTGTCAGTACGTTTTCATATTCTCTAGGCAATAACTAAATATCTTGTTTCTTTGCCGATCCATCTTGTTCAGAGGGCACTGTAATGTGGATATCATTGTTTCGCATGGAGGTCCTATATCAGATTTGTCGTTTTTATAGATTCTCTGCTACTTTAAGCAGAGACTTCCTCGCATGTATAAATGGTTCTGGTACTTTTCTATATTTTTTAGATTTTTTTTTCGTCAGACTATAAATCATGTTAATTATATCCTTCTTTCTTTACTAATTACTATTACAAATTAAAGGTTTATGTTTTATAATCTCCAAGTCCCGTTAAGGCTTTCAGTTTAAGGTAATTCAAATTGTGACCTGCTATCCATTCAGCTTATTGATGGCGTCTTGACATCCCAATATTAATTTATAATGGTGGATCGAATCTTTTCTACCCGCAAAGACAAACCATTTTTTAAGTACAATCACGCAACATGACTGATATTGTTTTAATATATTAATATCAATGCAATCGTTGTTATTTGTATCGCAACCATAATAATGTTGTTGTAAATCTCGTACTCGAACCGTAAATATGATTACCTCAATCAAAAATATATTTTTTCTGGTCATTTGTTTAATGGTAGATAAATGTAATTATATTCGAATGTAAGTATGTATGTGGTAGGCATAATATAAGCAACATAAAATTGAGACAAACATAAATTTGATTCTGGCAACCTTATATGTATATGATAATCAGCAATGATGTAATAGATTTGGACAACCAGCAATTTCTTTGTGGCAATTATGAGAACAATGACAATTCTATTAATGGTGTTCTGTGAACACGTTCCGGACAATGCTTTTTCTCCTTCTTTTGAAACGACCGAACTTTCCGAAATTAAGTTTAATTTGGTTCTCGCTTGATTGCTTTTAAGGAATCTAGTCACTTATAAATATAGTTAAATCTTTACTAAGGGAAATGTAAAGTCTTCTCCCAGGTCCGATTTCCACTTGATTAAATCGGTTTTGGATTCATTAATACACCACTAATAGAGCTTACACGATTGACATTGGCCTGTGTTGCAAAGCTCTTATACAGCTGTCTTACCAAAGTTCAATTTATTTTTGAAGCTTCGTTAAATTTAAGATTAGGTCATCTTTAGGTTTAAACTTAAGCATGGTTAAGCAAAATGCATATTTCAACTAATAGAAAAAAAAGTTTTTAACAACTGTCTTTTTAGTTTAAAAGCCCGGGTTTAAAGATAAACCCCCATATTCATAAACAATTTTTAAGTTTATTGAACGAAATTTTCATACAAAAACCGTTCAATAAACCTTAAGTAAACTTAAAAATGGTTTATGAATATGGGGGAAAGCCTATAGTATAGTTTATATTTTAATCAAAAATTAAACCCCAAATAAACTATGATTAAGTCCTTTAACTAGATTAAATATCTCTGGCTAAGTTTCCAATATTTCCACTTAAACTACTCTCTATTGATCTTTGTTTTTTAGTTTAAACTAACTTGTAGTTAAACCATCTTTTTTCATTGTCTTTTACACTTCAGCCAGAATGACTTGGAGCATGTGTATAAATTTTTTTTATATTATAAAAATTCTTTATTGGAAAAAAATAACAACAAAAATAAGTAACAGAAAAACAACTACATACATACATACATATGCACAAACTTTGTTTTCTTTTTTTGTCGTAATATAACGAAAGTTTGTAAAGTTTTTATGTCACGTTTTGTTATTTTATGTTTTAATTGTAGTATCCGTCTGTCTGCCATCCCTGTCTACATATCTCAGGATATGGCATTTAATAAAGTGCATACTTTGTTAAACGTATTAAAGAGTGAAACTATTGAACAACAACAGCAAAAAAAAAACAATTTTTAGTATTTAAGAGGATGCTTGTTTGGTAATGAGAAAACCCAGAAACATTTAAAAATTTTATTGATAATTAAAAAAGTTTATTTTATCCAAAGTGTGTGTACTCGTAGTTGAAACACTTAACAATGAGAAAATATGGCAGTTTTTTTAAGGATTTTCTGTTCTTTATTTTGTTTTTGTCTTGTTCATATAATAGAGAACAATTAAAGTCATTAAAAAGACATGAATTAAATGAAAATGAGCTGGTCCTAGCAAATAAGAAAAGAAAGATTTTATGAAAAAATATGGAAGTTAAGGAAAATCTGTTTACAAAAAATTTTATTTTATAAACTGCAAGAAAATTAAGGAGCTGTTAAAATATGTTAAAATGAACGGAATCTGATGAAGGTAAAATAAGTAAGACCATTATGACAATTATAAAATGAAAAACCTATTTTAATTGAAATGTGTGACACGTCTAATAAAAGTTATAATCAATTATTTAACGGCCATAGCAAAATATGGTAACACGATTTATGGCCATATGCAAAAATAAATTTCTTAGTATAGCTTTAAAGTAAACAATAGTTACCAAAGACTTTAAGGCTAATAAACGTTTGTCAAAAAACATCTGCGAGAAAGTACTTTAAGTAATGAATGCTTTAAAGAATTTTCGCAATGTTCTGTAACCAACTTTTGGACAACAATTTTATGTTTTCTAACCATTGTGTAGTTAACGATGCACTAAATTGAATGAATAAAATTTGTTTCGGGAATTTGACTAACCTGAAAGCAATAATATATTTTTACACCATTAAGGTATAAATAAAACAATTTTTTTTTTATATATTTTTTTGTCAAACTTTTTTCAGATGCAATAAAAAACTGACATAAAATTAATTTAATCTGAAGTATTTGCTACTACCCAGCAAAAACTTGCATGATAAAAATGATAAAATGATAAAAATGCAGTAGTTCTACTACTAACCTTTAGGCATTTCAACCCATTACATTAACACGACGATGTCATTGGAGGCAAGTACTTACCCCGCTCCCTTACAATTAAGCAAGTACTTAAATAAGTCATTACCACCCTCGCTTACAAATAGGGATTTTGTGAAGTCATTATTTTAATGACATTAAGTAACTACTAACTATCATTAAATAAAGCAGCCCTTTAGATTATAAATCAGAAACTATATAAGTCAATACTTTTAAAATATTATATAACTTCTTGGTTATTAACAGTATTCGGCTTACTAAGAACAAAACTAAAGTTTGTTACTTCTGTAATTTACGTTTTACAGAAACACTTAGAAAAAAACCTTTAGAGTCGGTTTTAAAACCGTCATAAACATCCGTCGAAAATATAATTACTTATACATTAAGTATGTTAACCCAAATGAGAATTATAACAACTAATTCAAATGGCTCCCAGCAATTTTTTTTCAGCCAAAGTGTATGCGACTTTTGTTTCTTTTTAGATATCTCATGAATAAGTTATTACGTTTCACAATATAATCTTCTTATTAAAAAACTACTTCTTAGTAATGCAGACGATATGTTATACTCATTGAAAAGTATGCTATTGAGTAAGAGCTAATCTTTACCCAGTTTTTGCAGGGTATCTTCATTAAAAATGCTCAACAAAAAATTGATTTGAAAGTAGGTTTAAAATATTTCAGTTAAAAGCGTTTTTAAACACAACTTTAAGAAGGTTTAAAAATCTGTTTGCTATTAGGTAAGAGCAAGTCCATTACCCAGTTTTTGCAGGGTATCTTCATTCAAAATATTAAACAAAAAAATAACAAATTGATTTGAAAGTAGGTGTAAAGTATTTCAGTTAAAAGCGTTTTTAAACACAACTTTAAGAAAGTTTAAAAATCTGTTTTACTTTTTTTTTGCATACGGATGTTAATTTTTAAAGAAAAATTTATTTGTGGTAAAATTTATCTTGATTCCAATTTTAACTAGTTTTATAATAACCAAAAACTATCGGTAAGTTGTGAAAACCACCCTTAGGATCATTAAAGTGGTTTCCAGAAATAGACTTAATGGAAAAGAATGGGTATATTGTGTTGAAACATCAATGGTTTATTAACAATAGCTTATGGTAAAGATATTGTCCTGAATGGCTTAACTAAGGCGTGAGGAAAAGAGTGACCTGATAGATCTAAATGTAATAAAAGGAAATATTTTTCTGTGAGTCCTAATTCCGATATTATTAAATAATAAAAACAATATTCTCAATGCTATAGAATTTTATTAGAAGTGCGTTTAGTTTAATCTAAATAACCAAAATCTAGGCTTTATAAAATCACGAAACAATTACAAGGCAAATCAACAAGTGTCGTACTTGTGCCCAAAATTGTATGCACTTTGATTACAAGGTTAATTTGGAATTCCACTACAAATGCATAATAACCTTTTTCCTTATAGAAGAGTGGTCTACAACTATGAACACTTATTTTATGTAATTATTACCTGGTGAAAATTTTCTGAAACTTCAGGGCTTCCTTTTTCCTTTAATCATTTTACTTGTGTTATTTCTATTGTATTTTTTCCTTTAATTATCCTTTAACCATGAACTTTTTATTACTTATTTTCTTTCTTCTTTGTATTTTAATTAAAATGTTTTACAAAACCGAGCACCTTATTTAATTTAATATTTGTTTCATGTCATTCTTTTTTTTTTTAAGCACAAGTAATAAAAAGTACAAGATCAAGTGAAAGCCCCAAACGATAAACGAAAAAACTTGGAAAAAAAGGATAATTTTTTCTTTTTTACTTCTCCTTAAAATGTTCTTTATTCACGTATACAAAACCACAAATATATGAATATAATATTTTACTTCTTTCTCTTTATAACTTCAGCGAAAAAAGTAAAGGGGAAGTAAATTTTTTTATTCGTTTTACTTGCAGTTTGTGCTCAAGAGCTCAAATGAACAATTCAAAAAACAGTTGTATGCGATTTATACTGCAATTCCGTGTTCTTCCGTTTGTGAAATCATTATGAAATCTACAGTTGGCAAGAGCAGGAAAAAGGATTAAAACATCCTTTTTTGCTGTTATTTAAATAAAAATAAAAATGAAATGTTTACAAGAAATTTAATATTAAATTTTTTTTATATTTTTTTTCTTAAAAATTGTGTTAATATTTACAGGAGCTTTAAAAAAATACAAAAAAGCAACTTTATTTGATATAAATTAGCAATTTGGTTTAGAAAGTCTTGCAGATTTATTGTTTTCAAATGCTGCCCTAAAAGCATACTATAAAATGGCTATCAAGCTATCAAAGTTATCTCGTACCAACCGATACAGGGAATGAAAAACATTGCCTAATCGAATTCCAAATCCAAAAAACCCTGGCCAGCGTTGAAGTAGTTTGCAGCCTGCTGTGAACAATGATTTCTCTTATTTCTAATTTTTAACCAAAAATTTTTTTTTATAATTTTTTATACTTTTAAAAATGTTTCGTTAAATATTTTAATTTCATTTAAAAAATTCCTTATTGTCATCCACTGTTTGCGCTAAGTATCTTAAACAATAAAGCAAACCCAAATAAGTATGCCTTAAATAATATACATTTAAATAGTAGTATACACCCATACAAGTACACATATTCTTATGTTCATATGCACATGATTTTGTTTCTATCTAGGGATCTATAATGGGTTTCATATCTCTGCCATCATATGTTAAACGTACTTTTGTTGTTGTAACTTTAAGTATATGAAAGTTTTTTGTACGTGTGTGTGTGTGTTTCATGTGCTCTTTTAGTAATAAGTGAGTGCAAAATGTTTTCAAATATGTACTTCATTTTGCTGTTTTTTGTAAAGCATACTTTTGTGCGAAGAATATACTAAATGTAAAACAAAAAATAGCAAATCCTTGTTTTTTGCAGAAAAGTGTCAGAACATGTTCATTTTTTTTAAGCTTTAGTTGTTGTTGGTAGAAAAAAAACTAACAAGGAATTTGTGTTTTGGTGTTGGCAATAAAATCTGAACTTGTATTTTATATTTGCAACATTTGTAGCATTTTTGTTGTTCTTGTCTTATTTGTTTGCTGGTGCCCTAAATCTAGGTAGCAACACCAACAACAACATTAGCAATTGTGGCAAAGGCAGCCCTAGTGATGGCAACATTTTTGGTTTTATATACAACATACATATGTATATTTATGCATAATATGCAAAAATATATTTCATTTCGTTTTTTTTTTTCTTAACATAAAAACGCAAAAAAAAAGTTATTGTGTTTGTACTTGGTTGGGTTAATGTAAATTGTCTGTTTATGCTCACAAAAGTTTACATCAGCATATCTCATCATGTCACACAAATTGTAGAAATATAGTGGAGTCTTGTTTGTCCAAAATAAAAAATAAAAAACCCCACAAAGTTTTATACAATATTTGTTAAGATATAATAGTTTTATAAGTGCTGAGATATGTACATATGTATGTCAGGCTTATATAAGAGATTGTTGCTTGTTAGGGGAATATATGTTACGAGAAATGACAATGTAAAACAAGGGTTTTTTATTTGCAAAAAAAAAAATTGGGAATTTTTATTATTTATTTAAATTAGTTTAGAAGCGAAAAGGTTAAACTGGTTAAACTTTTATTTTTACAAAAAAGGTTATATGTCAAACTTTAACCACCAAATTCATATATAATTTTTTTTTTTTATTTATTCAAAGTTTTTTTTAAACAAAGATTTACTTTAAAAAAAAAGATTTACTTTTTAAAAATGCAAAATTGGTTATGATAACGGCCGTAAATTACCAAAGAGAATTTTAATTAAAAAAAATTAAACAAATAAATAAGTTACAATAATTTTCGAAATTTTAGCAAAGTAAATTTAAAAACTTAAAGTTTGATAACAAGATTTAAACAAGTATTAAAGCAGACGGAGAAACAGACAGGTAGAAATTATTTTAGGAATGAATTATGGCATATCAAATCCAAAATTCTTTATTTATAGATAATAAAATCGTTTAAGATTTATTCTATACAAGTACAAAAAATAATAATTGTGACTTTCAATTAAAACATAAGGTTTTGTTGGGCAGTCAGACAGACGGACAAAGAAAAGATACAAGTAGGCTAGGAACCAATGACAGGCCACTGACGACGTAGGAAGAACAAATTACTTAACGATATTTCTATATATAAAAAAATAACACTTTTATTTGAAATTATTTACAAACAATATTTAAAGTTCAATATATTTAGTCGGGTAATAATACGGATGGACATATGGACAATAATTGCGGCTAGATGAAAAACTATTAAGATCCCGGCAAAAAAAAAAATGTTAATTTTGGATTAAAAAAATGTGACTTGGGCATGCCTATTGCTTTCTCTATTGCCTTTTAAATTTATAACCTTACAAAAGTGATCCGCAAAGTGAATATATTCATTAGTTTCTTAAAAAACGAAGCCTCTACGCAGGGTATTTCATACAAAAATCAGGTAATCTTTCACTGAAATGGGAAGCAATTCCACACTCTGCCTTACAATGCTGCTTCCAAGGAAGCATCATTTTTAGCTCGCAAGTCATCACTAGCAGCAGCAGGTACTCAAATACTACTTATTCTTGGATTAACTTAAATAACATTCGAATAAATAACAAATAAAAATATCATTTTTAATTTATTTTCTTTTAGTTTGATTATACAGTAGACTCGCGGTAACAAAAACACCGCCTTACGTGAACACCGGCTAACATGAACAAACTTTTTTTTACATTGACTACTCTGCAGCGTGAACACGATGAGAAAGCCCTATAACATGAACAAATTTTTAATATGGCTTTACATCAATGGTGGTCATTTCATTACACAATTGTGCGGAGACAACTCA
>NDXZ01034579.1:0-12823 GCA_003055125.1 Paykullia maculata
ACTACACAAATTGAAATAGAACAGAACAACACAAGTTCAAATTCATAATCTAATAAACATGATTGTAGTTTTTTTTTCTATGTGATTTAGAATGACATGTGGCCAGTTTGAATTGTCGAGTGTCTAATGTTTCTATACTGACTGCCATTGAGAGAGTCAATTAAGCATATAAAATAGTAACAAGTAAGACAGTTATATGAAAGAATGAATTGGACTGGCTGCAATTGATTATGAAAATTTTTGATTGTAGCCTCAAAAAGAATACAAAGAATATTTTAAGAATAGTAATTCATTTAAAAAAAAAGTAAATAATTTTTTATTACAAAAAAAAAATAAAAAAATTTTTTTTTTTCAGTAATAAGTTTTGTTTATCCAACAAAATGTCCATATAAAAAACTCCCAAGTTGTAAAACTCACTCACCAGAAATAAAAGGGAAGCACAGAAAAAGTTTTTTAAAGCACATTACATCTACGTAAATTAATATGTATGTTAAAAAATATACTTTAGATACTGACTATCACGGACTAAAACAAACACACTTAAAAAAAACAACACCCAGAATCCAGAGATTTTAATAGTTAGTAGCCAAGGTAATATAGGCAAAATGAGAAGCGATCGAATTCGTACATAAATTGCAAGGTATCCGACTCTAAAATATATCTATTTCTTGCTGTTTTTATGGGCGGTGCCACACCCCCCGCTCAAGGTAATTTTAGCTTAAATAAGGGAAGTTATGTATATGTTATGTTATAGGTAATGGTACGAAGATTTAATACAAAAGATATAGTAGATCTCAATACTTCTAAAGTAATTTATTTAAGTTGTAGAGAAGGTGCCACGCCACGCTCCTTTAAATGGATTTGTTGGTTTTTGTTGAAATAAGCCTACAGATATCAAAGACAGTTGCGCTTAGTTTAAAATATCATAAATTATAAATTTATAAATAAATTTTATTTTGGCTTAAAGTTCTAATTAAATTCATTAATAAATTTATAGATTAATAAGTCCAATAAATAATAAAAATGTGACAATTATCATAAATTATATATTTCTGGCATAAAATGTATTTGAGTTGTTTAGGCGGTACCACACCTTCTGATCCAATCCTTATAATTTTTGGCTCGAAAAAGTAAAGTCGTATAAAAGTTAATCGTTGGTTAATTTTGAGGCTATTGAGGGAACAGTTCTTAAGATATCCCATAAATGGTATTTGAGTTGTATGGGCGGTACCACACCCCCTGATCCGATTTTTATAATTGTTGGCTCGGAAAAGTAAAGTGGTATAAGAGTTAATCGTACAAAAATTTGAGACCACAGATATAACAGTTTCCTAAATATGGCGTAAAATGTATTTCAGTTGAATGGGCGGTACTACACCCCCTGACCCGATTCTAACAGTTTTTTGCTCGAATAGGCGAAATGATGAAAGATATAGCTATACAAAATTTTGAGACATAATAAAATGTATTTAAATTTTTGGAAGGTGCCACGCCCCTTATTTTTTTTCATACAAACCGTCTCCTGAAAATTACGAACCAAACAAAAAAAACTTCAGGCAAATCGATCCAGCTGTTCTCAAGTGATGCGATCAAATACATGGACCATTTCACTTTTAAATACATATATAGATAAGACAGATGCGGTTAATTTCTCTATTAACAGAATTAATTTAATTTATGCAAAATTGTTGATATATTTTGACTTTACACAAAATTAATATTCGGCACAAAAATATTTAGATTGTACATTTTGAATTAAAGAATTTATATTTTTAACTTTCTGGAATTTGTCATATTTGTATGGGTTTGTAAAAATGCATAAATATATAGTTTTCATCACATGTTTTTTTTTTACTTTAAAAATAATTATGAATTTACATATTAAAGTACAAGATAATTTAATTTAATATAATTTGCATATGTAAAGCAAAATTATAATTGCAACGAAATTATAAAACAATCTGAATGTTCAACTAATTTCTTTGCAACAAATAACTGTGAGAATTTTCGACTAAAAGCAGCCAGATTAACAATTATGATTATAAAAACAGGAAGTTGTTGTTCCTATTTTTTATTGAAAATGTTTGTTGATTTTTAAACATAACATAATTTGTTAGAAAATGCATATAAATATATGATAATTTCAAAAATTACAGTTATTCTCTTTTGCAGTTACAACATACAAAACATCATGTTATATTTAAAGATTTCCTTGTAGAAAAAAACTATATTTTTAACATAATTTTTAAATTATGCCAAAATTATGTTATGTTTGAGCAGAAAAAACAAAATCAAAATAGACAAATCGTGTTAAGCTTTTGGGCAAATTAATGAATCTTACAGATTCATACATACATACTCAATTCCAAGTGTTATTTTTTTTTTTAATTTTTTCCATATCTTGTGGGGTGCTGTCAAGGCAACACCTCTTTTTAAAAACGGTTTTACTTGTAAAATCAAAATTGTTACAAAATATTTTCTTACCTTTCGATCTGTTTTCGGGCATATTGTAATAAGGAAAACGTTTTTTCCTTTTTTTTTTTGTTACCAACAAAAACTAACAGTTACAAGAGGGCAAATGATAAAGCAACACAGTCAGCAAAGAAATATTAAAGAAAATCACAAAAATCAATGTTCATTTTGCAATATTGTATTGTTGTTTGTTGTTGTTGTTGCTGTTAATATTATTATAACGGTGCTTTTGGTAGCCGGAATACAATAACGTGTCTTTTTGAATTTCATGGACATTTAAGCCTTGAGCCATGCTCTGTTTATTTGCTTGTAACCATATATGTGCCTCTTTTAAGTCACTTCTACTGTCATGTATTCATCCAGTCAGTCAGGCATTTAAGCATTAATCCAAGCCTACAAGTCGACTTGAGTCAAGTCATTTAACCAATAAATGTTATGGGTTTTAACAATTTCATTTCATTTTTTTCGCTTTTACAACAGCATTCTCCAAACTTTTCATGTTACATCTTAAGTAATTGGTGTATGTTTTAAAAATATTTTCATTTTAAATTGAGTCCCTAAAAAAGATTTTAAACAATTCAAAATTAAAAATATGTACAATTTTATAAATTTCCTAAAAAACAAAGTCTTAAAAAATTTTTTTTTCAAATAAAATTTAAAAAGTAATTTGTTAGAAAAAATTTAAAAATTCAAAATTATTCGAAATTTTCTTTATAAATTTTTTTTGTCAAACATATTCTTTAAATCGATAATTTTGCAAACAATTCTTATAATTGGAGGTGGTTTTTAAATATTTTTCTGTAAATTAATAATAATCATAATAAATCATCTATAAATCGAACAACTTTTTTAAAACACTTTTATTAATAAAAAATGTTTAGATTTTCAAATAAGCAAGGAACTTACAAATTTTTTTAAAAATTAACTTTTTCGTAAAAGGTTTCCACAAACTTATTTAATTGTTTTATGACAAATTTTTTATTTAAGAATTTGAAAAAAAAATTTTTTTGAACAGAAAATTTATTCAAAATTTAATAAATATGTAAACTTAAAAAAAAAAAAATATAAAAAAATGTTTATTTTAATTAGTTTCTAAAAATTAAAAGTTTATGAGAGAATTTTTTAAATATTTTTGTAAATAGAAAACTTTTTGAAATTTAAAAACTCTAGTAATTCTCTTCCCCCATTTGTACCCACATTGGTAAACACTGTTTTGAAACGGTTGCAGTTGCAGTTGCTTCTGCTTCAGCTGCCTTCTAAAGTGACTTGTGTTAAAATGTATGTTTTTCTTTCACTTCAATTGACGTGTTTAATTTTTTTTTATCATTTATTAACGTGTATATTTTTTTTCTTTTTTTCTTTTTGTTGTTGGCCTATTTTTTGGTGCCTACAAAACCATTTAACTGAATGAACACATTATAATTTTAGTCATTTTTTAATAAAACTGTAATATTTTTTTTGTGTAAGTTAATATCATAAACTTGAAACATTTAAATAAATATTGCTGTTTATTTTACCTATAGTTTTTGTGTTTAAAAGTCAGATCAGTTTAAGTGATTGTATATTAAGTTATTGTTGTTTTTAAAGATTGGCGGTTCTTAATTAAGCTATTACAAGCAACCTGTGAGCATTGAGATGATTCCAGCTGGGCCTTAATAAAACTGATTATCTGTTACAATAAATTGTAATATTTAAGTTTCTTGAAAGTAAATTATTTTTGTTACGCTCCACAGTAGGTCTTATCTCATTTGAAATAATAAATATGTATCTTCTTAAATATAAATACGATCAAAAAACCATTTTAAAAAATTGTTAAGGAAAATTTAAATTCCGACCACCCTGTTCAAACACGAAAAGAGCTACAAAGTGACAAAGTTGACCACCTTAAGCATAAATTTTGAAAGTAAATTCTTAAACAAATTGCGCGCTAGTATATAGAGAAAACTATATCTGAACAAGGTATATACACATTTTTTATGGTCGTTTTTTTTTTAAATAAAAATAAAATATTTAAAGATAATAAAACTAAATTAAAAAAAAATTAATGCAAAACTTTTAGGTTCTATTTATTGGCTGTCTGTTTTGATTTTCGTTATGCAATATTTCTTGCACTTCTTGTCATTCGCATAAAATCTGATGTAACTCTTTGGGTGTTAAGTAATTTAGCAATAAGTTTTTGCTATATTATGGAGTCCTTCTCTACGATAAGTACACTGTGACACAAAAAAAAATTATGTATATATTGTACGTTATAGAAATTTCTTTATACAAAATCCAATTCTTTAAATATCCGATATCAAATTTAAAATATGTTTCGATGTAGGGTGCAAGGTAACCACTAAAAATAGAAAAAATATTCATGCACATCTTTGTTACCTTGGAATTTAAATTGTATGTTAACATTTATATTTGTTCGCAGGTAACCATGCAACAGGTGCAAATATCTGCTGTAAAACAATACTCGCGCAATAATTATTTTCAGCAAAAAGCGATCACAAATTTCTCAACATAACGATACTCGTATTCGCATAATATTTATAAAATAATAAGCACGCGTTACGTTGTTTTTATTATTGCTAGTTATTTTATTCATAGTAAATGAATAATAATACTACTCATTCACTTAACAAAACTTTTGTTAATTTTCATTCATTAATAATCCCACCATGTGTGTGAGCTTTTCGACGTACTACAAAATAATATTAATGTAGCAAAACACGCGTTTTAAAGATAGAGCAACTCAAAAAAATTATAATAAATAAATAAATCAACAAAATATGTACGAACATGTAAAACAGCAATTTTACGTATCGGTCAGTCAATGTCAATATGACAAGAGGAGAAACCCTAAAAAAATCATTAATTCATTTATACCCAAACAAACGGACTGACAACACTTCTGTTTTACATTCAACAGAAAATAAAATTAATTTGATGAAATAGTTATAAAAAGAAATTATCATCATAAAAACAAAGAAACATGCAAAGGGATCAACAAAAACTTTAAACATTTTTAGCAAAATTTTTTGAATTCGAATAACGAATGTGTAATTTTAAAATATTTATTTTTTTTGATTCAAAAAACAAACAAAAATAAATAAATAAATAAAAGTCACTTCGACTATACATATAACTAAATGACTGACTGAGAGAAGGACTTAATCACTAAGACTTGTTGTTGAACTACTGCCTTTAAGCCATAATTTAAATATTGTAACGTAACTTAATAATAAGCATAGAATGTTTGTTTGAATTCTTAAATATATTTATTGAATTTAATCGTTAGACATGTTGTTTGTTGAAGTAGCTTTACATAATGTTTCTTAACAATACAACTGTTAAATCACTGAAGCAATAATAATAAAGATAATTTAGCAAAACATTGTTAGAATAATCGATTATTTTTTTCATTTTTTGAGTGAATAAAAAGAAAAAAGGTTTAAAAATAAGTACATACTTATGTATTTATGTATGTATGTGTGAGAAACACATTATCTTTCCAAATTATGGCAATAGGTTGTTTTCAATCCAACCATATGAAATGTTGCTGCTGATGGTGGTGGAGGCGATATTGATGTTGTCGTACAATTGCAGGAGTCATTTTAAAATGCATTTTTCATGTTAAACGATATGATTGTTGTTCGACAAAAAATTCCAATCAATTGCCTAAGAAAAACTTAGTTTTTGTAAGAAAAAGAGGCTGTCAAAATGTCTGTAGTATTTTATGGAAAAATTATGAAAAATGATAAATATATTTAAAGATAAAAATAACAATAACAATTTAAATGGGAATTGATTTTAACAAGAAAGAAAGAAAAAAACACATTTGCAAAATATATTTTGCAAAAAAAATAATTTGAATAATTTTAAATAAAAACACCTACACAGAAACACAAACATAATTTTTCACTTGAAAAATAGAGAAACACACAGACAAACAATAAATGCCAATCTAAAAATAATTATTTAGCAATACATAGTACAATGACCACAAAAAAAAATTATTTATTTTTAATTCTACTAAAAAAAAAACTATTGTTTACTCAACAAGTGGTTTCGTTTTTAGTTTGGGGTCTTTTGCCAAGCATTTTTGTTTTTTTTTTCTTTTTGTTTTACATTTAAAACCAGACAAAAATACCCCCAAGCGTCAAAACAATAAACAAAAAATATTTATATACTTTGACCAAAAATGTAGTTACAATCTATATAAACAATTCATTTGTTTTAAATGCATTATTATTGCTGTTGTTTAAATTAGATACTTAGAATTCAGGGTTATTTGAAACATAAATAATAACAAATATTTAACAAAAAACATTCTCAGAAAATGCCGAAATAAAATTGTAATATACATACATACATACATATTTGTACATACTTAATTTTAAATATCTTAACGAATTAAAATTGGTATTTTGATTTCTTCTCATATAAAATTTTATAGTTCATTCAGTGGGAATTTTATTTGTTAAACAGACAAATAAACAAATTCATTAGAAAGAAACACTCTCTTAACTTAATATTCGAAGAGATTTATGTGTAGAAAGAATGTTTTTTGTTTCAATTAAACATATAAACAACAAGTAGAAAGTTGAAGTCGTTAAAGCCCGATCAACATATACCCTACACCAAAATATACATATAAAAAAAAAAATATGTAACACTATTTGTGCTGAATTATTATTGCGAAACGGTATTATGAGGGCTAAGGCGATTTCCGAAAATGGACCTTAAGTGGGAGCTAAGACCAAACTAAATACCAACCATTAAAAAATTTGTTCAAGAGATTTTGTGCTATTTGTGATACATATCTTTTGATACAATTAAAATGTTTTCACCAATTTATTGAAATATTTTTCTTAAGAAACTATGGTTAAATTTAGACCATGTACTTCAAAATTTGGAAGAGAGAATTCACATAAAACTGACATGAAACTAATTGTTTTGTCATTTCAAATATTTTCCACAGTTATGATCATTTAGATGATTTCCAAAAGTGAAGCTTATATGAAAGCTGGGGTCAATAATGTACCGTTACACGCAAAATTTGACAGGTGTTTAAATAAAACTGTTTTATATTTAAAATTCAAATATTAACTTAAAGTTCCAAGTCTGAATCGATCGGTGCAAATAATAGTGTATTTGGGACCATTCTCCTGGCCGTAACAATTTGTGCCTAATGCATATACCCTTTACCACATATGGTGGTGTAGGGTATATAAATTATAGCCCCAACCGACTCTATTTTATATTGTTTAATGATCATACTTAATTTAAAATTTTTATCACAAAAAAAAGGTATAAAATAAATAATGGCAGATGTACACTGAAAGAGATAAAAAACGGGTTAAATGTCAAAGAAATTTTTTTCAAGTTTTATTTTATATTTATGTTTATTCTCTTTGTGTTAGAAAAAATATAAATTTTTGTTCATTTTACTAGTTTTGATAAGTTTTATATTAATAAAAAACTTTCAATAAATTCTTTATTTCATTCGTTCTACCAAAGAAAGCTTATTTTTTCTACTTTCGGGAAATCGTAAAATTATTAACATTTTTTTAATAAATTAAGAGAAAGTCTCTTTAAAAAAAATATTCGTATAAACTAAGCTAAATTTCAAATTTTATTCAATTTAAAAAACATAAATCATGTAAAAAACGCATTAGACAAACTACAGACAACTTAATTAGTTAAACATATTTATACAGAAAAACCCAAAAGAAAAAACTAATTTCTGTAAAATCTGACCTTCATTAGTTTGAGTAAATCCATGTTAATAATTGAATCTTTTTATTTAGAACGTCAAATCAGAAGTCACTTCCTACTCGCAGTTTATAATCATTAACCTCGTTGCCTAACGTATGGAGGGGGTTATTAAAAAGATATTTAAATACAAATTATTAAAACATTTGTTTAATGGTTCGTTTTATAAAATAGTAGTTAACCAAACCAAACCGACCTTAAGATTAAGAATAAATCGGTTTAAAACAATTATAAACCGATTTTAATAATTGATTTCGGTTGTAGATTTTAAAAAGCATTAATAATTAGGTATTGACAGCAACATAATATAACAATAAAATTAATTTGAATAAGGATATACTATAAAGTTATCCATGGAAATATTTTCCTATTTCCCTAAAAATAAACGAACTCGTAAATCTAATCAATGTCAACACCTTAAGGTAGAGGTAGAGATATAATTTTTTTTTAAATATGCTAAAGTGTTTTTTCACTTCGTTGTAAGTTGTAAAGCTTTAAATACAACAACTTAAGCAACATAAATATTGTTGTTACAATGAAATGTGTTTGTTAAATGTCATAAAATATAAATAAATTAAAAATAGTACCAAAATAAAAGTTCTCAATGTCAAAAAAAACGAATATATTTAAAAAAAACTTTAGAGCGAAATTAATAAAAATATAACGGAAATAAAACTACAGATTTGTTGTTGCCACCTAATCATTTAAAATTTATTTTTTCGAATTCATCAGTTACCATTACTGGACTCTATCCAGAGCTAGATTTGCAACTCTAAAAGCAACGCAGTGTTGCACAAATAAATTTGACAATGCTCGACTTTTTGTAATAAATTCTCTAAAATGTTCGAAATATTTGCTGTAGAAGCTTAACCTTAATAGAGTAATAACTACGTATTTTATTTACAAATGATACCATTGAAAAAAATATTCTTCATTCATTTGTAATTTATGTTAAAAAAAATTATTTCTTAAAGTTTGCGTACATAATTCTAAGTGAATAATTTGCTTAAAAACATGGCTTAAGATGCACTTGTGAATCCATTATATGGTGCAATACACTTAAAACAAAATAAGACATCAAAAAGTAATATAAAAGACAAACAATAATAATATTTTAAACAAATGAAATTAATACTAAAATCCAAAGGAACCATTTGTTACAACACATTTGATGTGGCAAAGTCATTTGCATATAGAATAAATATGACAATTGATTGTATTGATTTTAAAGTTACGCATTTGTAATTTAAAACCATAACTACCTGTAAAGTATATTGACCAACTTTGTATTGGTTAAACCTTCAAAGGAAAATTAGAATAATTTTAAGTTTAACATAAAATATACATATGTATGTATGTATGTATGTATGACGACTTGTATTGTTTGTTCTAAATAATATTTTTAATATAGTTATATTATGTTTCCTGTTGTCTTGACATGACTTTTAACTTAACAAAGAACTTTAAGTCATGTTTTTTCTTGGATTTCTTTAGCCATAAAAAAATAGTAAATATTTATTTAAAAATAAATTTGTTCTTCAACATTTTCTAGGAACTTGTATGGATTTGTGTAAATAATAATTTGCTTGAGAACAAGAATTGGTTTCCCTTGTAAATTTAAAAGGTACCCTTAAGCAAAAGTTTATGCATTTTTTTTTTCTAAAAAAAATATTTTTTAAAGATCTCATGTTTGGGTAAGAAACACCAACCTCATAAGGATGTACAAAAATTAAATTAGTGATTAGGGGTTTTTAGAGTAACAGACATAAATTTTACATTTTTCAAAAACAAAAAAAAATTCGAATAAGAATTTATAGGTTTTATATGAAAAAAAATTTAAAAAAATAAGATTTAAAAAACAAAAATTTTAAATCTAAAATTTTAAAAATTAATATTTTCTTTAAAATGTTTACAAATAAAAAATTTATCTTGTTTTCGAATTCCGCCCGCCCCCGTAAAAAAAACTTGTTAAAAAATGTTTTACGATTTTACTGTTTCGAAAAAATTAAAATTTTTAAAACTGCAAATCAATTTTTCTAAGAGTTAAAAATGATTATCGATACTGTTGTTTTATTTTAAAAGTCTGCCTATCGTAGGGCAAAATACTCCAAAGTAATATTTTGTGTTAAGATGCACATCTTCGTATCAAGAACACAAGGAGATCTTTTAACCAACCGTTCAAGCATCCTTTTTACCAGATTAAGTTAGAAAAAAAAGTTAAAAAAAAAACGTAATTGCTGGGAAAATATCAATATGTACTTAAGTCTACATTTTTGTTATTTGTATTTAAGCGAAAGAGTTTAAAAGAAATAATTTTTAAGATAAAACAAACGTAAATACTCGTAAATTACAAAGAATCAGGCACATTCATGGCAAACAATTGCTCTGGCACAACAAAAAGAGAAAAAGCCAACAAATCTTTTAAGAAATAAAGCCGCCAGAAGGCCTTAACTGTCGCAAAGGCCGTTTCATTTATATGTTTAACACAAATTTTTGCAGACGAAGAAGGAAAATTAGTTCAACTTTTGTCTTTTAACAATGAAAATAAGTTCGCATAAGAGTTGGTTGGTTGGTTGGATGGTTGATATTGGAAGCATTGGTCCATTTTCTTGCAAAGATACAAAAGAATATCACTTATTTTATACCCTACACAACCATAGATAAGAAGGTTGTTATGCGTTTGTGCTTATGTTGGAAGCGCGAACAAAATAGTTCCAAAACTACCTGAAATTATACCGGTTTGCTTAGAATTACTTTCTAAGTCAAATAATTGATAACCATTTATCCATCCGTCCATTAAAGTACAAATCGCAATTAAAAATATTTTAATGAAATTTGGTGCACATAACTCTTAGGGTCCAAAAAGAAACCCAATTGATTTTGTATTAGGATTTAAAGTTGGATTTTACTTTATAATTTATAATTAATAGGGAGTCCTATTTAAATAAAGCTCAGCATAAACGCACCGGAAGTCTTTACGAAAATCACCAAGGAACTTATAAAAGAGTTAAAGATATTGGCATTGAAATTAAATTTATCAGAAAAAAGTTTTATATTAATCAAAAAAAAATTTTTTTTTCATTATCGGTCTATTAATGGTTCTAGCTCCTAAAAAGGGTGCACCCCTAGAAATTACCTTAACCCTTATAAAACCTTTTAAAAATTATATCTGAAAACTGACATTAGTCTGATGCTGGAATTGTAATAAAAATTCAACACAAATTATTTGTGGCTTAGGGTATAATATATGGCGGGCTTGATCGACTATAACGTTTATACTTGTTTTTTTTCATATATTTTTTTGGCTTTTTGTTAATTGTAAATTGAAACAACTACTTAACAGCCAAACAAATGTAGACTTCATTTACAGCTGAATGAAAAAAGGAAAAAAGAAGAAAATAAAACGAAATTCCAACACGTATAAATGCTGCTGCTGCTGCTGCTGATGATGATGATGTGCGAATGTCTACAACATCTTTTGTTCCCCCCAATGAACCACTCAAGCTTTGCTTTTCCAAAGGCCGCAAAATGTTCTGGGACTTGTTACCAACTCAATTTTTTTATGGAATAAGAAAGATAGGGGAGCCACTAAAAATATTATTATTTAAAAATTGCAAAATGCGTGCACTACTTACCTACATACACACATACATACATATGTATGTACATACAGCTGGCCATATTAAATCATCAGATTTGTTTGTCTTTCAATCTTTCTGTTTGTCTGTCTGTCTCAGGTGTATTAAACAAATCTCGGCTGTTAAGTTTAAGTTTACGAAACAGAGATTTAAAATAAAGTTTCATAAATCAAAATCATTTTTTAACAATAAGTAACCCTTCAAGAATTTCTTTTAATATCGACTACTTCGAACAGTTTAAAAAAATAAACAATTTATCAAATATTTTCATAAAACTAAAATTTATTAAAAATATTTTTTAAATAAAAAATATTTAATCAATCGAATTGTTTCTATAAACTAAAAATTTATTGAAAATATACTTCACATTAAACGATTTTTAAAAAATTTCTTCGGAAATTTATCGATTTTCTTTATCTATAAAAATAAAAAAATAGGATTTTATTTAAAATATTTGTATATTAAGAAAATTATTTCTTAAATTGAGAAGCAATTTATTTTTAAATCTGAAAACAGTATTTTAAAAATTAAAAATTATTTTTAATTTTCTGTTTATCGAGAACTGTATATGGAGGGTTTATGGAAAATTAAATGTAAATAAGAAAATTATATTATATTATGTATTAATATTATGCAAAATGATATTTCTTTAAAAAGTTTTTGAACTGAGAAATAATCGATGCTGTTTTTTAAAGGTCGTTCGATAGTTTTCTAAAAATCAGAAATAAATCGAAAATTTTCTTTTAATCGAGATTCAAAAATTTTAAATATTATTGAAAATTTGCTACAAATAAGGACTTTATCGAAACTTATCTTCAGATTAAAACTTCATCAAAAATATTTGTTAGATTTGTTAAAAAATTATTATGAAATAAAAAAAATTCGATAGCTGTCAAAATATATAAAACTCATAGAAAAGTTATTTATTTAAGTTAAAAAAATATTGGTAA
>NDXZ01034607.1:6517-26396 GCA_003055125.1 Paykullia maculata
AATAAAAAAAAATCAAATTGCAGCAGTAATAACATAACATAAAATAATAAAATAAAAAACAAGAAACAAAAAATTAATCCAAACGTATCGAAATAACAAAAACAGATCTTTTGCAATTAAAAATCCCAATATGGTGAACAAAATTGCAACGCGTTTTAATTTAATGAAAAACTAATTGCAAGGCAATTTGCAACGCGTTGTTACCACAATAAACATACATACATACATACATACATATACACTCTCATGGTAGCATATTAGCTTTTTTAAATCACATACATACATTTATATTTATGGGGGATTTGTTTTTTTTTTGGTTTAAAAAATAAAACCAGACTTGTGATTTACCAACAAAAAAAAAAGTTTACCAACATTTTATAGCGTTTAACCAATAATGGCTGGTTCATAATGGCTGATGATGTCGATGACAACGAGTAAGATGATGATGCTGGCAGATATTTCATCACCAAGTCAATAATATGGTTTGTTGTGTGGCTTATTTTGTTACAATACCTTAGAGAGATTGCAAATTAATTGAAAGCAACAAAACTAAAATACCTTTGGATACAAACAACAGCAATGTGGACATGTTGTTGCTGATAAAATATTTGTTTGTTTATGGAATAAAATTGCTGTAACAATTTAAGGTAAAAATATATCATAATACTTTTCCTAATTGACAACAAACTACTTACAAACATATCAAAAAAAAACAAATTTAACAAACAACTGACAACAACAATTAAATAAATTCTCAAATAACACGAAAGAAAGAAAATGTTGTTCAGTTTCATTTTAGTAAAATTTGCACTTCTTTTTATTGATTTTTTTCCTAGAATTTTCCAACGATAGATAATTGCTGCTTTGTTTGCTTTAGTTTTTAATTAATAAGCGTTTTATGATGTGTGTGGTTATTAAAATTCCTTGATATCGTAGCAATTTAAACAACTTCTCGTATAACTTTCCTCTTTCTTACTATTATTTCTTCTTTTTCCTTTTTGTTTTTAATGTAATTATGGCTGTTTTACTAGTTTTTTTTGTTGTTGTTGTTTGCCATCATCTGCGTCTCACTTTACATCTTTGGTTTAAATAGCCATGTTGTTGTTGTTGTTGTTGTTGCAGTTGTTTTCCCAATTCGTTTTATCATTTAACTTGAGTTTTATGTTCGTTTTAACCAGCCAAGTTAAGATAAGATGTTTAGGCTTTTATTTGAAAATGCGTGTATATTTATTTATTAAGAGTGAGTACGAAAAAGAGAAAAAAAAATAAGAAAGACAGACGTTAAAACTTACAGACGTACAGCTGTAAATACCATAATCAACCTACTCACGTTTTCAGTTGAACGTAGAAGTGCCACGGCAATGTTTTTCTTTTCTCGAACTCATTCAATGTTTTCTTGCCACATTATTATAAAAAAAAAATTTTAGAAGAAATGAAGAAAATCTTATAAACCAATTTAATTGACAAAAAAAGCAAAATAAAAATAAAAAAAAACATCGAAACTGAGAGGACATTGGAGAGTAAAATAAGACTTGCAAGTATGCGTGACTTGCAAAAAATCATTCAAACAAAAGTTGCAAAAACTACATTTGTGTTCTATGGAAAATAATTTATTTGTGGCTAATAAAATAATAAGTTATACTGAATAATAAAAGTAAGGATATTTTTACTTTCAAATAGATCTTGAATAGGCGTGGTTGCAGTGAGCTGAAAGATTCTTGTCAAACTTAAATCGGTAGGACGCTGTTCCTTACAAGTTGTGTCATAAAGTCACTTGGGTTTTGCCACAATCGGCCCAAATCCCCATTTACTATCCAAGCGATTGAGCATTAAACTTACAAATAGGCCTCTATCAAATTAAAATATTTGTTCTACAGGATCAAAAGTTAGTCAGAATATTTTAGAAAGTCGTTCTCTCCTAACCAAAACCAATCCTCCGATCACTATTAAGATGTTAAAGACTGGATTAACAGAACGAATAATCCAAAGTTTCTCCAAGAATGATCGCTATGTGGAAAACAGGAGAAATTTTAAAATTAATAACACGTTTCTGACTTGTGTTAAGAACAGAAGCACTAAAAGCACTAAAAAATAGCCAAAGTAAAATAACAAAAACATGTCGATACAAAAAAGCTATAAAGACAAATATGCAACAGAAGATGGCGCTCTAGCATTCTACAATAGTAAGAGCGCGTAGTTGTATTAAAAACAAAGCTTAAATTCTCCTGTTATTATTATTTATTATGCAATAATTTAGCGTATTTTTTTTAATACCTTTCACCACATGTGGCAAGGAAGTCGATTAAGTTAAGTCCGTCTTTCCTTCTGTCTGTTGAAATTAACTCTCAGAAATATCCTCAGAATTCACCCTATTGAAATTGAAACTAAGATATAAGAATAATAAGACGACTACCGTCTGTTTTTTACACAAAAATTATTTATATTTGAGTATAGGACATGCCTTTTGGGTGATTTGAAAAAAATGGACTAATTGGTTTGAAATCTGCAAAGATATGGACGAAAAATTATATGGAAAAATATTTATATCAAACAAAAAATAAAGTTTTCAAAGCCATGTAAATACTTACATACATACATACATACAAACACATATGCATACATACTTAAATACACTTCTTAATACATACCTACCTACACGTGGTGAAGGGAATAAAAGATTTGACACAGCTCTTACTTTTTTTAATTTCAAATGTTTGTAAACCGTTACCTTCGCAGAATATTGTACCTCTTTTGGCCCAAATCATATAAAGGATTTATTTATGGGCAAGAAAGCGGCAAACGAACTTTAACAAAGAATAAAACATTTTTTTCGGTTCAGAAAGAATCCACAGAAAGTTTATAGATGAGCCCTTGTGTATAAGTCTCATGGAAACCGCTCTGCTAATATCTATTATCGTTTAGCAACGTCTTTTGGGAGATAAAATAATTGGCCTACAGATAGCTTGTGGTCGGTGTAGGGGCCAATCGAAAAAAATAGAACTCAAGCAAGAAGGATAAGTGCAAGGCGAATCAACATTAGGTTGCGGTAAGATTACAACAAGTAAAACTTTGTTGTGTTTTCGTTGTAGAGATGTCAAGTAAATCAAGGCAAATTTTTGTTGTTTTAGTTTCTTGTGGCAGCTAAAAGAGATAAACATAAACAACTTTTGACAGGTAATTATGCAAAAAAAAGTAGATCAGCTGGCTTTTCGACACCACCTGGTATTAATTCGCCTTGGATAGGTGGAAAACCATAAAAAGTAAACAGTTAGTTTAAGTTTGCATGAAACTCGAATTAGATAAAGCAGATCTTACGGTTGTGAATAAAACATTTAAGGGTTTAACAAACTGTAAAATATAAAAACATAAAAGCATTTAAATGCAATCAAACTATATTTATCTGAGCCTTAACGAAACAAAACTTTAATTTTAATATGAATATTAATTAAATTTATGGTAAAAAGTATTTTTATTTTCTATTCATGGCCACTTAAAAGTTGTTTGTTTCTTAATTAATAATTTATTTTTATTTTTATAAACTGATCAAGTGATTAGTCTTAAAATGTCATAAAGATGTCATCAATGTTTATTACAAATAATAGTAATAGTATTGTTAATTGCTTTTGTGTTGATAGACAAATACAAATAGAAATGATTTACTGTACAAAAGGAATGTATGTTTGTATGTATGTACATCGCACTTACATGCAAATTACTTTAAACATTGACAAGCTGGCACCTCTATGTAAATAAAAAAGATTGCAAATCAAAAACAACAATAATTACAACTTGGCTAATACTTTTTTAACAAATTACCGCAAAACTAACAATTGTCAACAAATGACTAACAATATTTTTTTCTTTTTAATTTATGGCTTTTATAAAGACGAAAATCATTTAAAAAAAAAAAATTTCATGAAAAATGCAATTTTCTTTTTTGCAAGGTTAGAAGAGAAAAACAAAGCTGCATGGCGTTTTTGCACGCCATTGGTTATATTTTTTGTGTTGAATTAATTTTTAGCAGAATGCAGAATCTTTAGGAGGAACCCTTAAATTAAGCACGACAAGGACTTCTTACATAAAATTCAAATAAAAATGGCCAAGTCACAAAGGCAGTGTTGCACAATTGTTAAGGATGTTTGTTTTGAAAAAGTAAAAAAGAATCAAAGAAATGTAAATATTCGGAAAATGTTGAAAATAGTTAAAAATTCAAAAAAAGCTGTCGTTTTTTTTCTAATTTTTTGCTAAATTGTTCCAACCATAGGACCCCGTTGGTCAAATAATTTGTTTAAGCTTAAAGTTTAAAGAGTATTAAAGTCCCTTAATCTTATTAATCTTCTGCTAAAGTCTTAAAAAATTAATTTTGTAAGTCTCAATATGAAGTAAAAATCTATTTAAGAACTCCTTACTGTAGTTGCATGGCTTAAAAAAATGGTGTTAAAAGTTATGCATGTCAAGACTTTGAGTGTTTGTTTTTCTTTTTTGCTACACAAAATTGCGTGTTAAAAAGGTGGGTTGTTTGTTATAACTTTTAAACAAAAGTGTTGTTAATGGGAAACTAGCAACAACAAAAAACCCAACAAGACACACCTACTAGTTTTTCCAAACAATTAATTGTTGTTATAATTGCACACACCAACACCATAGTAAAACAAATACATACAACTTGCAACTTAGAGTCAAAAAAACTACAGCAACACAAAGTGTAAGAAGATGGAATGAATAAAAATTTCTTACAAAAAAAAGCTGCATTTCTTAACAACTTATCACAGTTAAAGATATAAAAATTTATGGTGTTTTATGGCACCCGTGAATAAAAAACGAAATACATTTTCAAGAAATAAAAAAAAAAACAGCGCGTGTGAGAAAAGTGTGTGGTAAAGTGTTATCTTTTGACAAAAAAAAAGCTGTTTTCCTTTCTAAATAAAAATTATCTTAAACGGAATTGTATCAAAGTTAAATTATCTTTTACTATTCTGGCAACTAATTAAGTGTAACAATAAAAAAAAAACATTCGTAATGTTAATAATCAGGTGTAATATGTCAAGTCTTGTAGCTGTTTGTCCATCCACAAACGGTAGTTGTGTACTTTTATGTAGTTTAATAAAATGTAAAGACTTGAAAGCAATTGGCCGACTTGTGTCTCTTGTCATATATATCTTTATTGTTTTTTTTTTTTTTTTTTTTTNNNNTTTTTTTGTTTCGTTAATCTAAGTGGTCGCGTTTATAAGAGTGTGTGTCTTGTCTCATTTTATCATAATTAAAAATCTGACAGTATTTGTTTTAGGTTGAAAAATACTTCAATTCAAACAATTTCAAGTGTCCTTTTGTTACCTTTTTTTTAAATTAAAAAAAAAAATAAGAGGAAAAAAGGCTTTAAATACTTCACACACTTTGAAACTGACACTCATACAACAACAAAAACAAAAACTTTTTTAATAAAATATTGCCCAGTGTGTATTTTCTTTTATTGTACGTTTATTTTAAGAAGACGAACTGTTGACAGCGATAACCTGCTGTGTGACAAAACACTCGACTATCGTATCGATAAAAGAAAATAATGTGACAGGTAAAAGTCTTTTTGAAGTAAAAGAAGAAGAAGAAAAAAAAACAACAAAACGACTCTTTAAGTAATGTGTTACGACTTCAACTAATAAGAAAATAGTCACCTGTTTTTCTTAAATGACAACGATGTGTCTGTCACACACTTACCCACACAAAGTGGTAAATGGAAAAAACGGAAGATAAAAACTAAAATAGGAAACTAAAACCGCTGTTGTCCAAGATTTTCTTTTAAAAAAATAATATTAATTTTATGGTGGTAAAAAAGCGTGTTTTAAACTTAAGTCTCAAAAAAGCTTCAAACTTGCATAGTAGAAGAGTTTCAAGCTTAGATAGTAAATAGGCTTCTGTATTAAATCTTTACTCCGGAAAACTTCAAATTTCAAACTTAAATTACACTTTTAAACGTTTCACCAAAATTGGTGTATTTTGAAAACATACATGCACATACATAGGTATGTAACATAAATAGACAAACTTTAATAATGAAAAATAAAATAAAATTGTACATAAAACTCGAATCGTGTTGCTTAACATTAATATATTATATATTAACGGCCATATGTATAATGAAAAATTGGCACGGAGTTAGCATAAGTGTCATTTTTAATGTATTTTTTATCCATTCTGCTAAAACATGAGTTTAAAAAAATTTAAAATTAAACTCTTATTATTAGCTGCTCGATATTCATTATAGATAAACTCTTTGCCAACACCCTGTTAGTCTAATCGGCTGGCTAGTGAGCAGAAAGTTGTGTGCGATGTATAAACTGTGGCTAAATTTTCATTATACATATGGGGCTAAGCAAAACACACAAAAAAAAAATTCACTCAAAGCGCTCGTTTGGTTAACAAAAACATACCATGTGTGACTCTAAAAGACGTTTGTTTATAAACTAACTAACCTTCCTATGAATTAAAAACTTTTGCTTTCGACTATATAAAAAATATATAAAACATAAAGAATCTTGTTTTTAAATACAAAGTGAATAGAGAAAAAACCCCGGAAATTCTTGTTTAAAGGGTTCGTTATCAGTGTAGCCACACTTTCAAAATGAACACTGACACTGACAAAGTGTTGCTTCTTTTTACTTTGACCACACGCTGCAAAAACTATAAATATTTCAAAGTACCCTTTTTATGTGAGAAATGTCTAGAAAACATTGTTTTTTGCTCACTCTAAACATATGCAAAATGTAAAATTTTGCAAGTTTTTCTTTGCAGAATTTCTTTTTGTTCAAGTGTGAATTGTGCATTTTGAACAAAGCAAAAACAACAGAAAATCAAATGATAAAAACACTACAACACTTTTTCTCTTATTTAAATAAGTTGAATAAAGTAATTGTCAGATTTTTATTGTTGGAATGGCAGACTAAATAAAATTGTAAATAGACATATGGACACAACAACGACAACGACCCTGGTCTTTATAAATTGCAATTTATGAGAAAATTACTCTGTTTAGTTTTTTATTTATATTTTTACTTTTTTTTTTATTGTTCTAAGTAATCACAATAACAATTAGAATGGAGAGTATATAAAAAAAAATCTCCCTAAATTTGTATTGTTTTTAGGAGGGTGTTTTCTGTTTTGTATAACGAAACCCGCATTTTTACTTCCAATGGCTGCTGAGTACAAGAATGATACATTAATTAAACGATTAATGAGGAAGAAACCATTTGTAAAATTATTAAAATAAATTGATTGCTTTTGTTTAAATTTCAACACACACACACACACACACACGCATAAACACAGATATTGGAAAACACAAAATTAAGGAAAAAGTGACACTAACCTCCTCCACCAAAACCTTGTCCCGGAAATAAACCAGGTGGACCAAAGGGTGGCATTTGTCTGGCTCCTGGCCAAGGTACACCAGCGCCACCAATACCACCCCAGGCTACAGCAGCCGCAGCTAAAGCACTAAATGGTGTCGGTCTGATTGGCACATGACCGGAGGCAGCTAAAGCGGCGGGAGACAATATATGAGGCGAGTTGGGCAAAGATCCATGGCCATTGGGCGATTTGCTCGGATCCAAGCCATCGGGTGTAGAACGCGGAGAATCATCAGCATTCATGTCCTCGATATCTACTATCGAATCCTCTTCTTCGTCATGTTCTAGATCGTGATCATTTAACTCATCATCGTATTCCAATTCAGAGTCTATTGAGGAACCAATGGGTGAATGACGTTCGCTTTTCGCCGTCGGTTGTGTGGAGGTAGTTGAATTGACATTGCACTCGGTATTGGTCGTTGAACTGGTCGATGAAGCGGGCGGTGTTGTGGTCGAGGGATTGTTACTATTTGGTGAGGGAGAGGAATTAGTTTGTATGATTAGCGATGCTGCATTTGACATGCCACTGGGATTAAGCGGATGTCTTAGGTGATTAGACAAATGATGTGTTAAATGTGCTGGTCCATTTGGATTACTAGCACCTACTGCAGCTGCCGCCGCTGCCATGGCGGCCGCATGTTGATGTTGGGCATGGGCCGCTGCTGCCGCTTGGGCAGCATGTAACAAGTTTGCATGATGGGCCATGGCTACGGAATGAAACTGGGAATGTTGCTGGTGCTGATTGTGTTGATGATGCTGCTGATGATTTGGAGAGGCAGGTGCTGAGTTTGATTCATGTGATATTGGCGAGGTAGCAGCCGAAGGTGTACTTGATAAGTTTGTGGGAGCCGTTTGTGAGCCAGTATCGCCACTGCTTGGAGGTGTGCGTGGCCTGGTATCGGCCAGCAAGGAAGCTACACTAAAGTTACTAAGTCTTGATGTTGTTTTATTGATAGCATGTTGGGAATGCTGTAAATTCCGTAAATGCTGTTGATGGGCCATTATTAAAGCTGATGGCGACGTGGGTGTGGCGGCGCCCAGTGTTGCTGCGGTGGCAGTTGTGTAAAGCGGTGTGACCACAACTGTGCTGGAGCTTGTTGTAGTGTTCATAGCTGTTTGCGGCGGTACCGTCGGGCTAGTCATATTCGCACGTAAGCCAGTGACTGTCATTCCTGAAGATGACAATCTCAACATAAAGTTTTTAGTTCAAAGTTAAAGTTAATTTTCGTAACAGTGGGTTTTTTTTCAATTAATGATTATCACCCGTTAATATTGATTTTTTTGGTTAAAAAAAAAAATTTAATTTATTGAAAGATTTTTTTGCTTAATGTTATTAAAAACATTGCATTCTTGAATATATGTAGGTATGTAGTTAATATTCTGCTTCTTTATTATAAAATATTTTTAATATAGGTATATGAACACTAATTCTTAGCACTTGTTGTTGCATTCACTTGTAAAGTGTTTTCCAATAATTGGAAAATTAATTTATTGATTGCCAGATTAATTTTTACTAATTTTAAAATTGTTTGCTTGTTCAGTTATTGAAAGGGGAAAAAATAAAAACACACACTTGTAAAATATTCTCTAATTCTTTTTTTTCTGCTTTTCAAAGTCAAATTAAATTTAAGCGCTCGCTGACACCAGACACGTCTATCTAAGATCACGACTGTTTAATAACTAAATTGGTAAAGTATTCACATGAAATCTCGGTTCATTCACTTAAAAACACACAGATACGCAACCACTTTCAACTCAATGCTCACAGATACTCAATTGTTCTCTGCAAATTGTAAAAGAGTGTGAATATTATTAAAAAAAAGTGGTTGACTATATTAAAAACACTAGCTGAAATAACACAAGAGAAAAAGAACCAATATGATGCTATTTTATTCTTTTCCTCTCGTATAGGTTAGTATGAGCAAACACCATTTTTATATTTATTGACAATGTGTTTCGAAAGCTAAACTACCAACATCTCTTTTATTTATAGTACTATTTCTCTCATTCCTGTACACATTATACAAGAATAGAGTGTGGTGTATTAATATCATTCTCCTTTGCAAAGGGCAAAAACAACGCCTCTTAGTTATATACCGTGGTGAATTTGTGTGATTATTCCCGTTACACATATTCTATTGATTACCAAAAGAGGGGCTCTTATTATGGATGATGGGTGAACAGACAACACTACAGCAACTTTACTAACTACTCTACGTGTAATTGGATTGAGTGGTAGAAGTAGTTGTATCTCGTTATCTCTTTTTAACTACAATATAATTGTTTCTCCTTCTTTTAATAATACAATATCTTTTGTTCCTATGAATCAAAAAATTGCACACATATGTATGAATATAAAAAAAAAACACACAGAAACTTTAAAGTATATTACTTTAACAGCCATTGTGGTTTTTATTCATAACAAGAATTAGTTTAAAAAAAAGTGTTAAAGTGTTTGCTTGCTTGTTTGTTTGAATTACAAAGCCAGGCACACATGCATACCTACATACAGTATGAAAAACTTAGTATAAGATATTTTGTTGTTGTTAAAGGTGGTAATTTAGTAGTTGTTGCTGTTTCGTGCGTTTTTTTGTGTCGTTTCTATACATACATGGTTACATGTGTTAATAGTTAAATAGTTTGTCACCTTTTTGTTGCGGGTAATTTTAAGAAAATAAGATATGTTTTTTACATAATTTTTACGTTTACTTTCAGCTAGGTATAAATTTCAGTATAAATTTTCTAGTGTTTGCCCAATAATTTTTACTTGTGTTTAATTCTTCTTTTATTTTTACGTAGGTACCTACCTACTTCTTAGCTATTTACAAATAAATCAACTGTAATTATTGGTTCCTAGTAATAAAGTTTTGCTTTTGTTGCTAATTGTGTTTTGTGTAGTTTGACAATTTTTTGATTACATTTTATACGTGTGATATTATTATGGCGTTTCTGTCTTTTTTACAGTCTATAATGCCGAGGTACCTACATACATATGTATGTATTTGCTTGTTTGTTCATTTTGGTAAAATTTTATCCCCAAAACTCATCTTCTCTCTGTTACTCTTAGTTGCCAGGGTATCGTTTGATTTTTGGGGCCACTTAGTCTGTGTCTGTTTTTCCCCTCAGTTACATTTTTGTGAGAGTAAATGAGAGAGTTTTTTACAGCAAAAAATTAAAATAGGTACATAAAAACAAAATGTGCTTATATTGGTTGTCATATCAGTGGAAGGATTAATTGAAATACTAATTAAGCTATAAAAACAATTAAATACAAATTAAACGAAATAATAATGCAAGCAAATTAAAAATATTGGAGATAAAAAAATTGTGAAAAATAAATACCTATGTACCTACATCTTTAAACATTCATAATAGGTATATGTGTAAAGGTTTGGTTAAGTACATTGTTAGCAATTGCAAACTACCTACATATAGAGAAAATAAAGTAATTTTGCCGTCGCATATTGAAAACAATTTAATATTTCAAAAACGTTCAAAATTAATAGTTAAAATAGGTAAATATATTTAAATTTAATGCCTTTAATATACGAAGTTTCTATTTGAAAGTATGATTAAACGTTTTTTTTATTATTATTATTTTAGTTGGTATTAGGCAACAACATGGATTTTCAAATAGGTAACTACTTTACATAATTACCTACATCCTACTTTTGTTTTAAAAAACCTTTTCAAACCACTTAATGTAATTAAAAACTTTTTGTATCTATAAAAAAAATTATAGTCAGAAATCAATTTTTGAATTGTTATTGTTGCTTTGAGTTAAAATTTATATTAATAAAATGTTTTGCTTTTAAAAAATTCTTTTTAGTTTCTTGTTATAGGTACCTACCTCCTCTCTCAGCTTGAGTTTTATTCTAAAATAGTAGTAATTTTTCATGATACTAGAACTTGATTTAATACCTACATATCCTTTTGAAATACTATAGTACTAAAAGTTTGAAAATACCTATAATTTTTATAATCATTAATTTTTTTTAAAATATATTTATAAAAGTAAAACAAACAAAAATATTCCTACCTATACAGAATTCTTACAATAGTTTACCTTAATAAAACTTTAATAGGTACCTAGGTATACCTAAATAATAATTATAATTCATGTTTTTTTCAAACTATTCCATAAACTAAAAATTTTTAATGGTAACAAAAAGTAAAAATGCACTTGCTATAAAAACTATTTCATAGCTGCTTTAAAAAATAGATCGTTTGTTATTATTATTCTCTTAAACTTTTAAAACACTTTGTTATAAGCCACGATTTTATATACCTATATTAATATGCGCCTTGCCTTACAACAAAAACCGTTTATATGCATAGGTATAAACGTTTGTTTAGAAAATGAAAAAGTCTTCATACCTATGCCTTCAAAAAATGTTTAAAAAAAACTTTAGAAAACTGTCTAAAAAAATCATTAAAATTTCTAGTAATGCAGTTAACAACAAAAAGTTTTTGTTGCAATTATTTATAAAACTTTATTCCAGGAAAAAAGTTGTATTGAATGTCAAACTTGTTTGCAAAAGTTTTGTCGATAATTATAGTGCTTTTGTTATGCCTTATTTAATGTTTTAATGTTTTTTTTATAACTTTAATATGCTACACACTTTGTGTTAAGAATAAAAAAATGAATATTCTTTTTTAATTATTTCAAAAAATACCACAATTTGTTATTTATTTAGGGTGCCATGTAGGTATGTTTTTATTTTGAGTACTTGTTAGATCTATTTTTTTTTAAGTAACCCATGGTGGGTGATGGGAAGACATTTTTAATAAACTAAGAGAAAATGTATTGTTTTTTTAAATCAAAATTGAATAATGTTTAATACGATATTTTTTCGTGTTTCAACTCCATGAACGGGTAATTTACAAGGAAGGGTTTGGTCAAAATAGGGCTGTCATAAATAAATATCATAAGTAGATAGCAGGGTAGAAGTGGAAGTTACAAACCAAAGCTTTTTTTTTTTTAAATAGTTTTTTTTGGATAACATTGATTAACAACAGCTACCTTGTTAAATTTAAGTTATCGGGTCTTAAGCTATTTTTCAAAAATCAATAACACCACTCCAATAGCCTTGAACACGGTCGGACAATTAGGTAACACAGGTATTCTGGGAAGTAGGACTATAGTGGTATGATCGGTTATATAAATAAATGAACAAAAATGATTAAAATTTTTAATTTAAGACTTTATAATATTTTTTTTAAATTTTATATAGGTATATATAAAATATACATATATTTTTGAATTAATTATACCCATAATGGTTTAATTTAAATCAACACAATTGTAGTAGAAGCAAATTTAATTGGAAATTTATTAGAATTCTAATTTGTATTTCAATTCAACTAAAAAGTGACAAGAGGTTATCGTAATGAACTACACAAAAAGTAAAATAAAAAATATAAAATTAGAATGGAAATGTAATAAATAAATTCTATAGAAACGTAAATAAATAAATTGAATTAAAGAAAAAATGTATAAGAATGTATAATTATGTCTTTCTATACAGTGATTTGATTTAATGATAGACAATAATGAAAAAAAAACTTAATAATAAATCTCTTATATTTATAAACAAACACATACAAATACTGTATGTGTGTATATATGTATATGTATGTATATGTGGGCCTGTACAGTGAAAGTAATTGAAAGTGCTAAAGTTAGGGAAAGTGTAAAATAATTTTGTATTTTACGTAAACCTATAGAAAATTTTACTTTAAAACTTAATTGTGGTAAATTTATAACGAAAGTGAATGCTACCTATTAAAATATTTATCTGGTTAAAGTGCAGAAAAATAAACAAAAGTGGAAAAATGAGACCAATAATTGAAATCCAAATTAATTTTAATCAAATGCTTTATTTAATTAGATTAAATATATACTTAATTAACTTTTTATATAAATATTCAATGAAAATATTAATCAAAGTAGAAAATGCGTTTAACTTTAAATAAAATCAAGCAAGAGCACTATATTCGGCTGTGCCAAATCTTATATAGCCTTTACTCCGTGTATTTATGTATGTATATAAATAATTTTTTGCTTATATCTTGAAAAAAAATGTTCTCTTAAAATTCCCCAAAAGGCACGCCAATATAATAATTTTTGTCTAAATAAAATTAATAAAATTTGTTTTTGCTTATATCTCGTAAATTGTCGGATTTTGGTGATTTTATAGCAAGAATCTCGGGGAAATTTCTAATTGTTTGATACTAATAACGCATCTGTACGACATTTCAACAGACTGACAGACGGTCATGGCTTAATCGACTTCCCTATCTATAAGAATTCAGAATATAAATACTTTATGGGGTCGCAAATGAACCCTTGTCAACTGTGGTGTAGAGTCCCAGCAAAAAAATCTTAATTTGGAAGCAGTTAATGTGACTAGTGCATACCTACTGCTTCTTTTATTGCTATTAGCTTACAAAACTGATGTGCAAAATGACTATATTCAGCAGTTTCTTCAAAAAGATCATTAAGTATGTAGCTCTAAAGCAGAGCCTCTACGCGAGGAATCTCATATAAAAATCATGTAATCTTTCATAGAAATGGAAGCGGTGCACAACTGCACTCTGCCTTACAAAAGCTTCTTCCGAGAAAGCATAATTTTTTGCTGGGGTATAATAAAAATTCTTTACTTATGAAATAAAACTAAAGATAACGCCGTTCGAATTATTTAGACTTTCTTTGCTTTTGTCGTTTCCATCCACAAAAGAAAAACTATTTTTAATTTATTGTTGACGATAAAAATCTTATTTTTAATTTTTCTTAAAGTTTGCAACGTTCGGTTAATTAAAGCCAAATATAAATCTTAAGAATCTTTTTTGATCTCCTTTAATTAGTTTGGTTGAGCTGAAAGGAAACCAGATGGTAACTAAAGGAAAACTAAGGGATTGAAAAAAGTTTTAGTTTAATGCACATTTAAACGGTAGTGAAAATATATAAAAAAATATTGGAAAACATTGTAAGTTTTAAAACTACGATTCGCCAGTCTGTCTTAGGTAAAACTTTAAAATTTTTTATTAAAATTTAGTTAAATTGTATAGTATCACAAAGGGACCGCATGCATCGGACCCAAGTGAGCTGCGTCTCTGTTCTTCCTCTGAAGCTGCCTGCTCACCTAAATTGTATAGAAACCTATAAAAAATTCAAAGTTTTAATTACTTAACGAAATTTCATGAAATGTAACCACCAAGTAAATGAATGCCCCGAGCAACAAGAAACATACTTTGATATTTTATTTGAATTCAAAATTATTATCTCTTCAGTATTATTTTAAATGGACTATAGTTCATAAATAGTTTATTTATTACTTATTAAGAAATTAATATTTGTATGTGATAATTGAAAGAACATTGTGAAAAAGTAAATTTTCCGACACTAGTCGAGTGGAATGCATTTTCGTAACCAGCTACGGGTTTCATCATCAACACTCTTTGATTGGTATTTTAGTGTTGGATGTAAAAATCATCTACTTAACTCACAGTTTATTAGGAAATAGTATATGGAGACTGATATTTGTCGATATTCATATTTTCTAGTTGAGTGAGAATGAAATTTACCACAACCATTTAAAGCTTTTTTCATATTTTTCTTTTTCAAATTATCAGATGTGCTTGTCCTGCTTTAACCATCAGTTCGATGGCGATGAGGTTGGTTGTCGTTGTTATATTTAACAAAATTCTTTGTGATAATTTCAAAGAGAAAAACAAGAATTTTAGGTTAATTATTTAATGATAAAAATTTTATTCTAAATCGTCGCACACAGTAAGTAAATAAATGAACCAATTAAGTTAAAACACTGATAACAAGAATTGTTAAATATTTAATTGTGACAAATAAAAAAAATAAAAAATTTATTTAAATTAATTTGTATTTGATTAAAATAAAAAGTCGCAAAAACAAAGGGGACAACAAAATACCAAATAAAAATAACAAAAAAAATTGTGAAAAAAATTTTTTTTTAATAGAAAATAAAATTAATTTATGCACACAACTCGCCTTATTTGGTAGATTTGTATTTTTTAGAATTAAAACAAGACAGAAATAAATAATAAAAAAAAATACTTTGTCAGGTGATGATTTATTTGTTAATAATAAAAAATGCAAACAGAATGTTTTGTTGTCTTAAAAATAGTTTGAACTTGAATTAGTTTTTAATTATTATTATAATTAAATTATTTATAAATAAGACCTGATTTTGTTTAAAGTTATTCCTTATAACAATAGATAATTTAACTATTAATGAGGTGGAATTTTGTTAAGAAGTTAAACTTCAATTTTATTTATGCTGCTACAAAACTGTCAAAATATTTCAACATTTACACATTTTTCACGCTTCGTAGTCGTTTTTCAAAACTCATTTAGATTGTTAAGATGCTTTTCTATTAAAAATATATTTTATTTTATTATAATGTCGCGTTACGTTGCCATCAAAATCGGTGAAAAAATAAAAAAATGTTTTTTTAAACAAATGGACATAATAAAAAATAATGACGAAAAACAATAAAGCAAAAGTTAAGCGTGTTGGCGTGTAAATTTTTAATAAATTCGACCATTTTTTTAAATTCTCTCTTCCCTCTGCCCACTAAAGTAAATACTACCACATTAATACATATTTATTTGACACTGTGTGATTTGTTTGTGAGAATTTACACTAAGGCCTTTATTATTTAATTTGATAATCTTCAAAAAAATTTAGATTTTGAATAATTTTGAAGCCATTAAGGCCTAACTCTGTCAATGTAAATGATAAACTTTTTATTAGAGACAAATTAGTAATGAAAAAGGTTTTTTGTTAACATTTGGAGTTATAGTCCTTTTAATTAAAAATATACTTAAATCTACTGAATTTCTTTTATGTTCCTTTGAAAATAAGCGCACAACCACCCATGAGTTAAAGGAATAAATTGCAATATTGCATAAAAGAAACTCAACCGTAGAATACAGAATCGTCCTATTTTATTTATATATTATTTAAATTTTGGGACACAAGGATTCAGTCAGGTCATATGTGTCATAGACATGCGTTAAGAAAATCTTGGGTAGAAACAAATTAAAGTATGTTTTCAGATAACCTTAAACAGAATATATGTATGTAGTTATAAATATTTAGTAATGAATTCAATTTAACAATGTAGCTTAGGAATAGTATTGAAAGAATGTTATATTTTGCATTGGGACTCATTTTTGTCGAGCATATAGGTTAGACATTCTTACTTTTTTTAATAAATTTATCTTAGAATTATGATGGTGCCCAAAATACGCTAAAGGTTTTGAATGAAAATAGGAAATACCTCACCGAATAAAATTATAATTCCTTTCGATTAAAAAACAAATAAGAGCGCTATATTTGGCTATGCCGAATCTTATATACCCTTCACTACGTGTATCAATGTGTGTATATTAGTAAATTTTTTTCAAAACACACATACATATATGATAATTTTTGCTTTTTTTCCCAATTGACATGTCTTACCTACCCCACAAATATAATCTTTTTTGCTTAAAAATCGAAAATTTGTTTTGTCTTTGAAATTCCCCAAAAGATATGTCTTACACACAAATATAAAAAGTTTTGAGTAAAAAACTTTAAAAAAAATCGAGGCAGTCGTCTTTTTTTGCCTATATCTCAGCCGGTTATTGATGGATCTTTCCGGTTTTAAAAACCAATTTTATTGAAAGTATTTCCAAAAGTTTGATACCAATACAACCCTGGGTGATCTATGAGAGCTACGTAAACTTGATTTCAACATACACACGGACAGACGGACATGGCTTAATCGACTTCCCTATCTATAAATATATATACTTTATAGGGTCGCAAATGAATATTGAAGAAAAAAAATAAACCACATGTGTGAAGGGTATAAAAATAAAAAAAACTTGGTTACCAAGCTAATTAATATAAGAGGATATAAAATAACTATTTGAGTTTTAAAAAAAATGTATTTAATCGTGTTTGTCTTTATATACATAAATAAAAAGGTTTACTTTTATGCAGCCAGATTTTATATATTGCTTTATGTCCCTTGTTTAGCCGTTAACTGAGTTGCAAGTGTTTTTATTACACAGTCAGACAATAATCGTTTATTTGCTTGTTGGTTTGTTGAAGCTTTTATTTGTATTTATGTATGTATGTGCATACATGTGCTTGTTTCTCTATAGCTTTTTAATTCTGTTCAAAGTGAGTCGTTCAGACAGTCATTTTCATTTCTCACATCAACCAGCTAAAGTTGCTGAAAAAAGCCAACGAATAAAAATAATTTGTTTTGTGGTCTCATTAGTGAAATGTGTTTCTATCATGTCCAAATACAATTAAGCATCATTATTAATTGGCATAATTGTATAATTTTTTTTTATATGTATGAATGTATGTATGTATGACTTTGCTTTTATAGTTATCAATATTAATTTTCTATTTAAAGATTGTATTATGAAACGAGCATGAGAAATTGTATATAATGAAAAACAAAGAGGGAGAGAAAGACATTTTTATTCTTGGTTAAGACTGGAAGTTTTATGTTGCGATTAGTTAAACTTTGTGTAAATTTAGCGAACAAATGAAAAATCTAGACTGAACGATTTTAATATTTTTTTTGCTTCTGTTCTTCCATTTTTTGGGTTCAACGCCAACATTTAAAGAGAAGAAGCGGCAGCATTTGTTTACAATTCAAAACGAAAATATAATTTTAGTTTATTTAAACCGTCGCCTTTAAAATTTGTTGGGGATAAAAACAAAAAGATTCTTTCCAACTGATAAGATTTAATTCTTGCATTTAGCGACGGTGAGTTTAAATGATAAACATCATCACCATCATAATCGTCTGTTGAAGCTGGTGCCGCTGATGATGAAGTACGTTTAAAGATGGTTGCAAGTGCCGGAGATATAAAGACTAAAATTTATTCCTTATTTAACCAGTGATTGATTGCAATAATGGAATTATTTATTGTTGGTTTTTATTTCGCATTTTATTTATTACGCACTTGAAACAGTTCAAGAATAAGAATTTGTTATTTATTTTAGAAAAACATTAAAATAAATTCTGCGGAAATAATATTTTTAAAAATTGTATTGTTTTTTTGTTGGTTTCTATTACACAATTTTTAGTTTTTTTTGAAATTAATGACCAGCTTTTTATACTACCTAAATTTAAGGATGTAACTCAAAAGAGAAAAAGAGAGATAACAATTGTTAGTAATTAGAAATATGTATGTATTTTACAAATTAACTTTTTTATTGCACAAAATCAACTAAATACTCACTTACAGACCTAGACATAATGCATTGCAACTACCCTTTCGTATTTCTTTTTTATTATTTAGTTTTAAATTTAATTAAATAATGATTCATTAATAGCAAACAAAACCCAAAGGAAAAGGGTTTTACACGATTTATAATCAGCGCAAACGTTTTAAAATTGACAACAAAACATTTAACCCCTAAAGGTAATTAAGGTAAAATGGTATAAAAATAAACTTTAATGTCAAATACAAATAAAACATTCTTTAAGGGTAAGAAACAAAAATATAAGTTAGTTTCCATAATCAAATAGAAAAAGAAGATTTATTTTCATAATTTTTTGATGTCTAAAAAATATCTGTATGTTTTTAATAAATAAAAACTGTTTTAGCAGTTTTAAATAAACATAAATCGTAAAAACAAATTTAAGAAAATTAAAATTGATTGCTAAAACCTTTTTATTAATTTGCTACATCACCTCGTTATTATAATTAAACACAAATTTGTAGAAAAAATGTTTTCTCACAAAAAATTTTAATTTTAAAGTTTTAACTAGAAAAAGACAATTTTAAACCGCCAAGCTGCTAAAAAGCCTCATCATAACAATAAATTGAAATCAAATTATTCTTTTACATATGCATACATACATATATACATACACATGTGATAGTTTGCCTATGTGTGGAAAATAAATAAAATCCTTGTCTATTCTTCAGTTGCGTGTGCTGCTGTTTAAGAGTGTTGCAAGGGGGTTGCCAAACTGTTGAATTATTTTTAACAAACAGCAACATTAAGTAAAACACCCTTCTTTTAAGTGTTGAGAAAAATATAACAAACAATTGAGTTGTTGTTTGTGTAAGTGATTTTTAGTATGAGAGAGGATGTCCCTGGGCAATGATGGTGGTGATGAAAAAAAAAATAATGAAATAAAACGCATACAAGCTTTAAACGATAATAATAACTTTGTTAACTGACACTAGACCATCGTGGTGGAAGTGGTGGTAGGTAGCAATTGAGTTCACTCTTGATGAGGAGAATGACAATGTTGAAAAAGAAGTTAAATTAAAACAAGCAGCGAACAACAGAATGCGAATAAGTATGGTTATAGCGCGTTTATTCGATTATAATTTTCTTATTTTTTTAAATTTTTTATTTTGCTGGTTTTTGTATTTTGAAATAAAATGGCTGCATGACTAAACATTGAGAAGATGT
>NDXZ01034625.1:0-12032 GCA_003055125.1 Paykullia maculata
ACATTATATAATTCGTACTATTGGACGTCCACTGTATGTATATAGTATGTATATAATAGCAAAATCTCTTAAAGTTGTATCTAAAAACGTTTTTTAACTATATTCGATTTAGAACAAAACCATACAAAAACAAATTTTTTAATTTCATATAAAAAATTTCATTATTAGTTATGAGCATACAATTAAAAGAGTTTTTTTATTCAAATAATAATTGTATTTATAAGAATAAAAACCTGTTATTTTAAGATTGGCTTAGCCCTCCGATACCGTTCTATCTACGGTGGTTGTCAAATATGTGTAAACACAACGCAGAAAATATTTGACTCTTTTTTTGAAAAATTTTAATTTAATAAATTTCTTTTTTTCAAAAAATTTTGGTATACAATTTATAATTTCTTATTTGTTTGAAGTTATCGAAAAATTCTCTATTTATGTATATATGTATGTTTGTACATATATATATAAAAAAAAACTTTTTATTTGACCCTCGTATAAATGAGTAAATGAAATTTTCTTTGGATTCATTTGTCGCTGTTTTTAAGAATTTTTGTTTTTCGAATTGTTGCTTTATTTAACACTTTTAACTACAAATACTACGAGTATAAACATTGAAACAGTTTTTATTTTGATTCAGTCGTAAATTTCTTATACAACGTTCAAGTCTTTGGGAAAACAGCGAACAACATTTAACGCATATATTTTCTCAATATTTTGCTAACTTTTCCTTTGCGGTTCTATATTGCGTGAGTGTTTCGTAAAAGTCTACAAAATTGTTAAAAATTTTCATAAAAAAAATATTGAAAATTGTCTGTTTGATATATTCGCTACTGGATGTAAAACTAAATGTGTTTTGTCATTTAAGTGTTTATATTTTCTAGGTATAAACGCCGGGCAATAAATAAATATATTTTTTTGTATGGATTTGAAATTAAATTAGTAGTGATTTAAAAATAAACTTAAAAATAAGAACAAAAAAAAACTCAACATCAAAATATCAATATCGAAAATAACAAACAGAAAACTATTAATTTTGTTTGATTGGGGTAAGTTTGTTGTAAAGGAAAAACGCAATGCACATTTTTGTGTGCTATTAGTGCGTATGTTTTCACTTTTATCTTTTGGTATTTTTTTTCCACAAAGTTAAAACTGAGAGTGTTATTGTTTGCATTTTTTAAGTGTTTGCTGGGTGAGATGTAAAAGAATGTATTCAGTGTTTAACGAAATGCAAATGGGTTTTGTTATGGTTGATTAAATTAAAGAATCGAGTTGTTTGTCTAAAAGTTTCCAAGATATGTTTGTCATAATACAAAGACTGATAGGGAGCCACATACAACATACACACATATTTTAATTTATATAATTGATTGTGAAGCAGCAAAAAATTAAGGTAAATACTGAAAATATTTTAAAAATGCCAACCGCAAAATATGCAGCGTGTAGAAAATTTTATTTGACATTTGACAAATATGTACGTTTTCTATTTAAATTTTTTTTTTTTTTTTTGAGTAGAAAACCACAATAATATTATTTGTTTTTACAGAATAATTCTTCCATTACAACAACAACCGATAATTTTCTCTAATTAAATTGTAAAAAAAGATCTTATGATAACACTCTACGCAGTGACATAATTTTTGTCAAGTTTACTAACAGTTCATCTAAAACATCACCCTGGAGTTTTCTGATTCTGTAGCCGGTTGGTTGGTTGATTGGTTTACGTTTAGTTCGCTACGCGCAACCTTTCAAGAAGAGTTTAATGACCCCGTTTGAACAGGACCACATCATTCGTCAGAAGTGCCGGGCACCCAGACCAGTAAGCCAATGGGGAGATAGGAGTACGCGATCCACCCGGTTGGCGTCAGTTATCTCAATAGGTCATTTAAACTGGTCTCAGATACGTCCCGAAAGTCCTCTTGTATATTGTGGCCTAGGAGTCTATGCTTTACGGCAGAGTGGGCGGAACATTCGCAGATAAAATTGAACACTGTTTCCTATGTACTGCTTTCCTTATAGCTGCGAAAGTGTTCATTATATGGGAGTCCGAGCCGTTGTGCATGTTTCCGCAGCGTCTAATAGTCCGGTAATACCGCCAGCAGCCTCAACACGTCTTTCCGATTACGATTTATTATTTGCGTTGTACGTCTGGTATCAAGCAGGGCCACATCATCCTAGTAATCCTGTGGCCTAATTCTGGCATTTAATAGCATTCGAGTTTTACTCGAACGTGCGAGTTTTCTTTGCTTCAGGTATGTCAGAATAAGGCCCCTGCATGTGTCGATACTTCCCCACCTGTTCCCAACTCTGCTAAGAGTGTAACTGCAGATACTACTTTTAGTAGTCCCTAGCGGAGTTGCGACTGAACACGCACTGGAGACATTCAAAGCAGATCATTCCCTTGCTTGTTCATCTGCCCTTTCATTGCCGTAGTGGCCCTTATTTGCAGGGACCCAGACTAGGGTAATGTCAGACAGTTGACATAGCCTAGACAGTTCCATCTTGCATAGCCCAACTAGTAGGGATGTAGAAGTGTATGATCTGAATGAAAGAAGTGCCATCTGACTGTCGACAAAGATACCGATATTCCTTTGAATATTCCTGTCACGTATCAGCCCACAGGCCTCCCGAACCGCAAATAACTCAGCCTGAAATACACTGCATTTGTTCGGAAGACGATATGACACACTTGTGTCGAGCCGTCCATTTAAAACCTGATCCCATAGCCTCCCTCCAGGTTTCTCCTACTCCATTTACTCCTAGAAGGAATTTAGACCTTGAATCTCATGTCAAAGTCTGTAGAGGGAGTGATCTATAACCGGTACTCTTCATTCTGATGCTGCCACAGTTTAGATATTATTGTATGTTTTTTTTTTCATTTATAAATAATTTTTTTTTCGGTTTTATTATTTAGATTTGATTCGTTTTCATTGCATTACAAGCAGCGAAAGATCAATATCTTCCTCCAAAACTTTGCGGCGAATTAAGTCCCAAGTCCCTTTAATGTTAAGTGGAAAACAATACTTAGGAGCAGTATATCTCTCCCACTACTTAAAATTGGGAAAAGAAAATATCACTTCTGGTTAAAGTTTTCACTGGGCATAGCATTTTCAGACGAATGTTTTTAGTTTCCCTTACAAAGACTACTGCAGAAGGTGTGGCAAAAAGGAGGAATTAGAGTATCACCTTCTATGCATTTGACTGGTTCTGCAAAGGCGTCGATTTAAGTTTTTGGATCCCTAGGATTGCGGCAAAAAAAGAATGCAACCTTTCCTATTTCGTTTTTTTAAAGGAATTAATTTTGTATTTTACTTAAATGTTATTAAAGCTATGAAGCACTAAAAAAATATTGACAAATAGTTTTTCTGCATTCATTAAAAAGAGATATTCCTCAATTAGTAATCAGATTTCAAGAACTGCTACAGGATTTCTTCTAATTGTTCTCTGCTTTGAATCAAATAAAATGAGATAAAGTTTTATTGTAAATGCTAATGCAATGCAAATACCCGCATTGTAGACTATTGCACTTATAATGCACCTGTTGTGGTCTCCAATCGAAACGATATAACTCTTTTAAACACTGTCTATATATTATGAAATAGACCTCTGAGTATATGTTGTCTAATGTGCCTAAGTTTACATGCATACATACATATGTATATAAATATAATACATATGTTAATGGTTAGCAATTTGTTTGTTGTTGGTTTTTTGTTGCTATTTAACGTAACATAATATTATTTCATCTTATAGAGATTTTGAGTGATTAGTCGTCAAACTTAAACGCTTGTTAGTTTGGACATACAAAGGGCGGCTGTTGACTGATTTTATATTTTTCTTCTTCTTAGATTTAGATTATTGTCCATTTATTTGTTTAACATCATGTGGCTGTCTAATATTTATATAAGTGTTAACGTTCAAAACAGAACGCAACCTCGAAATTGCTCATAAATTTGCCACTTAAACAAATGTAAAGCTGTTTTACTTCAGCATAAATCTGATGTTTTAATTGGATTCTTAACCATTTCGTTGTTGGCTAAATAGGAATGAGAGATGGGACCGTGAGTATATTTTTACTTATGTTCATGCAGGCTCACGAACAAAAAGTCTATATAAGCACGATTGAGTTTTTGTAAGTTAAAATCGCGAAATAAATTAAACAAAATAAAATTTTTTTTAAATATTTCAAAAAATTTGATACAAATTACGAGAACTTAGGCCTCACCTCAGCATTCAAAACTGACTTTTAACTTTCCATTATTTGTGCTAAAAGCCATAAGATCATAACCTTGTTTGAAATATTGGTATCAAGAAAACATGCACTATAAATAATTGTTATAGATATAAAAATCTCCACCAACTGTCTGTCCCGAAAATTACCTGCAATAAATATCGCATATGATGATTAATTTGCAATTGTGTTGTTCTATCTCCCGAAAATTTTCTTATTCCTTAAGAAGCAGTTGAAACGATACTTAATTTTTGAATGCCTAAGTCGCACTAATATTTGGTTATTAATTAATGAGAATTTTAATGTTGTGCTGTTGGCTTTTATATTGAAGTATAGACTGATAAAAGGAAATCTTGTATTTAGAGTAAAAAAAGCTGTTAGTAATCAGATAACCAAGCAAATTTTCAAATCTTTGCCTTTTGTCAATGACATGTGACCTTTCATAAGTAAACAAAGAATTTAATCGAAAAAATGCTGTTAAATATATATGTTGCCAGACACGATTCTTTCTATAAGAAAATAATAATAAACTATTGATTTTCATTTAAAAAAAATTACATAAAACCTTTCATCAATAACTAATTCCTAATCAATAAGTAAATAAAATTAATTTAATTTATTAAACTATCACTGTCGAAATATTTACTTGTAAAAGACTTGAATGAAAACGGAACGATTTTGTTGAGAAAATTTTTAAACTTTTCGTTATTGTCATCCACTGTATCATAAACAATCAAAATAAGCTGCCAATAAATAATTTTTTATTTTTAGTAAAAAGTTGTTGTTTTTGTCGCTGCTTTTTTTCATCGGATTAGAAACCAAAAGAAAAACAAAAACGATAATAATGAAATTTGTTTATTTCAGTGACTGTCGTGTTTGTTTATTTTGTTTTTGTTTTTGTTTTTCTCTATTTATTTATTTTTTTTTTATATTTTTTTTTTGGTGCGACTAAATACAAAATGTCATTAGATGTTTCGTTTTTGGCATAAGTAAAAGAAATGACAGGAAAAATAAATAATTTAATACATAAATAAATATTAAATATTATCGTCAAATTTAAATAAAAACAAATTTTTACAGCTAAAACCAAAAAAAATAAAAATAAAAACAAATTAACTTTTTCACTGATATTTTCTTTAAATGCAAAATTTTTCGTTAACTATTTGTAAATTTTTTTATGGTTTGGGAAAAAAAATTCGAATGAAAATTTCGTTTAATAAATGTTAAAAAAAAACTGTTTATGAATAATATTGTAGATGATTGCGTGTTACTCATACGCCATGAATGTCGATCTTACATAAATATATTCTTAAATACAAATACGCTCCTGGCTGTTAAATAAACAATTTTTTAAAGTTGGCATCGGACTTCTTTAAAAAGATTTACATTTTTATATATTTACATATATTTGCAAGTATAAATGTATAACATATACATGCATACATACATATATATGTATATTTGGAGGTCCAAGTTGGGAAAGCTTATGAGAACCCCTGATCAACATATGTTTGTTTCAACATTTTATTTTATTTACTGTTTATTCGGTCCAGCTTCTAGTTTCAATATTTTATTCGGTTTGTTGCTATTTTAATTTGGAACGATTTAGAATGTTTGTTATTTTTCTTTATCTGTTCTTTTGTTTGTTGTTTTTTTTTAAGTCAAGTGTTTTCTCATTGCCAGACAGCCAGCCAGCTGTAGTTCATATTCATTCTTTAAATTTTTCTTTTAATTTTTTATTTTTTTATTTATTAAGACCCCATAAGAAATTATTTTGTAAAAATAATATTGCTTTAATTGGCTTGTGCTTAAACAATTAATAATGTAAAACCATTTGAAACTTTTAAATTAGAGAAAGGTATAAATTATATTTGTATAGTATAAGCATATATATGTCTGATTAATGCCTGAATCAAAAAATGTTGTTTTGGAAATTGCTGCAAATATTATTTAAATGAATCATGCTTTATTTGGTATTTTACGTTTTTAATACAAAAAACTTATTCACACATAAATACGCCCTCTTACCAAATATTTATCAGGACGTTTGAGTGCATATAGGTTTGTAATTTTTGCAATAATAATTGCTAACCTTATAAAGTAATTTAGTAATTATTTTGATTTTTTTTAATAAGAAAATTTATTCAACGATTTTTGTCAACCTGTGTGTGTTAGTCAAAATCAAGTTTCTTATGTATTCAGAAGTCCTACGGATGCGTATAGTTTATTAATATATCAAATATATATTACAGGGAGTTTTGACCTAAAAAAAATCATTTTTAAACCTAAACAGAAATCTAAAAAATTGTCTTGTTAGTTGTTAGGTGTGACGTTTTCCAAATATATCTATAATTTAAAAGAGTGCAAAAAGTAAATTATTAAAAATAAACTTGATTAGAAAATGCTTCATATTTTTCTTGGCCATTTTTGATATATTATCGCTTTCTATCTTTCATAGATTTTCTATTTATGAAAATGGATTATAATATAATAAAACAAAGTAAAAGCTGTTAATTTTATTCCAAATTTTTTTTCTTATGTTTTTTTTTTACTCTTCGGACGTTTTATTTTAAGAAATATTATTTTTTTTTAATACACAAACACCCACAATAAAAATATAACAACTGAAATACAAATGATAAATTTCTTAAAAATGTAAACAATTTGTAAGATTTACATATTTTAAAATGTTTAATATTTGTATTTTTTTTATGATTAATACGGTATATAAATAATAATAAAAATAATTAAAATCTTCTGCAATAATTCTACAAACAACAGATAGGCTAAACTGCAAGTAAATTTAATGCTAGAATTTAAACAGATGATGTCATTTCAGTTGCAAAATTTTCAAGAAATTTTTAATGTGTAATGTCAGTTTCAAAAGAAACTAGATTAGGTTATTTGTAAAACAATAGGTTTGTTCATTAACCAAATATTTTTACTTTGCTCGTACTCAAAAAATTTGCAACAAAAAGAGATACAAAATATTTGAAGAGCATCTGTTAGTAAATTTTTCACTGTCAAAAATTATTCAAGCAGCTGTTTTGTGTTTTTGATTACAAAAACAAAAACAAAGATTTCTAGAAAAAATGTCTGCAAAAACCGATTTCCATAATATTGAATATTTTTCTTTATTTTTTTTTTTAAAGTAACAAGTAAGAGACAGTTTAATATCAGTATCGTGTTCGTAGGGAATCAGGGGGCTACTAATTTTAATAGACAGACGGACTGACAGATATAGTAAATATAAGATATAGATTCTTCTATCTTAAGGATCCAGAATATATGTATACACTTTATGGGGTCGCAAAAATTAACAGATATAAAGAAGAGAATAGCCTTGAAGTTGAAATAAAGATTACGCAAAAGAATGTTTAATTGATTTAGAAAAATGCTATTTATAGGTAAAGTTAGGTATTTTTATACATTTTCAAGTAATAAAGAAATCGGGTGGGTCACTATTTATATATAAATTACATATTTATTAACACTTGTTTTGTGATTGCAATAGATAGTTTGCAATTTTTTGCCAATTAAGCGTTCATTTATTCTACTTAATTATTGAATGAACAGACCTAATGTCTTATCATTGTTATTTAACTATAAATATTATCATAATAGATCTAATTCACATGAACTTTGCACATAATTTTCAATTAAATATTTATGTCCGAATTCACTGTCATTAGTTAACTAATGGCAATGATTAAACCAATGATATTTTATTCACAGCTCTTAGTTTGCCATTACGCACCAAAACTCTGTATTAGTACAACAATAGTTATAATATTAGTTTACAAGTGGTTGACAAAAAACTGTGAATTTGGGCATTAAAACACTATATTGTGCTGTGAGAATCTAATTCAACATGTCGACATAAGTACATATATACATAAATATGTTGTGTGCAATTATGCATCTATTAATGCATCACAACAACTGCTTGAGTAGGCTCTTTTTACTGCACTGTATGTACATATATATTTCAAGCTTTTACACACATATCGCCAACCATTTGGGGTTTTTGCCGTTATATGTTGATTCAACATACTAGTCCTTCTGACCTCTATAGACGTTGGAAACTTAATTTTGACCAACACCCGGACACCGACAAAAGGACTTAGAATATACATATTTTATGGGGTTGAAATAAAATCGCTAGAGAAATAACAAATACAATTTTTAAGTTAGGAGGGTAACTAGCAACAAGCGGACTTGTTCAGAGGTCAATTGTAAAATACATTTTTAAACTAATCTTATCGGTAAGCGTTTTAAAGCTTAGTCTGCACATATGCCCTAATTGCAGTACTTTATTCGGCATTTAAAAGTATGACAATTTATTCACTGCTCTTCCGCAGCCTTGTCATGATAAAAAAAATACTAGTAATCTTTGGTACTTTTTGTTAAAAAATCAATAAAAATTGTCATTATTTAACTAATTGTATTAGAGCTAAAAATGTCTGTTCTATTGTGATCATTAAAAAGGTAGCACTCGTAGGGCTGTAGGTATGTAACTTTAAAGAAGTATAAAACGGCAAAACTTTTTTTTGTCAAAAAAGAAATAACCATTATTCGTCTATGTACATCCACACATACATACATACATATGTATACGAAACAGTTTTTTAAACACATATGTAATTGTTTTTGTTAATCACAACTTTGTCAAAATCCCGTCAAAATATACACATTTATGTTTGCGATAAAATTTTTTAAATCGCCAAATTTTTTTACATTTTATAACAGTTTTTATGAGGAAACGTGATAACTGCTGTTTTGTTTTTTATACAGAAGGGCGCATTCATACATACATACATATACATATTCGCAATAAACTTCGCACAAGCATATTAAAATTTAAAAATAATGTGAAATTGGCAAATAATTTTTTTTTTTTAAACAAAAGTATATGCAAAATGTCTGCGTGGGTTTTTGTTAAAATTAATATTGTCCCCAACATAAACAAAAATAAAAAATTGTCAATAAAGCAGCCGAACATTTAGCCACAAATACCCCTCATAAAAACGTCATATGATACTTCTGTATCGTTTTACTCAAATGACCTAAAAGGGATATTTACAATTTTATTTTTATCAATCAATTAATAAGTAACACTGATTTTTATTAGCAGTTTTTGGTTTTATTTATTGCCCTTTTTATTTCTGCTTCTTACAAAATTTATATATACAAATTTTATAAATAAATTGTCTTAAACATTTTATGATTATTTCTTTACCAGCAATAATCGTTGTAACTTTTTCAATAAATGATCTAATTGCTGTAGGATTTTATAAATAATTTACACCGTTATTTTAACATTAAGTAATTATGGCAGCGACATAAAAGGTGACAGGTATCAAATTAGTGCGCAGAAGTTTAGGTGAAAAGGAAATGGAGAATTATTAAATAAATATGGACATATTTTAGGCAAACAAAAGAAATGGATTTCCTTTGGGTGCAGTTTTAAAAGAAGTTTATTAAAAGAATTTAGTTGCTTATGTAGGTGTTAATTGAATGTCAGAAAAAAATTAAGATCATTTTGTTATTCAAACGGCAAAATACTTAATTATTATTCATTAAAATATTAAAGTGGAAAAAACCATTAAATTCGCAAATTTTTACAGAAATAGAAAATTTTACAAAATACTTATGCCATTAATAAGCAAGTCATATTTTTATTAAAGGAAAAATTAATTTTTACAGCCAACCATTTATTTTTTAAAAAAATTTTCTAATCGAAAATGTTTTTAGTTCGAAGGTTTTCAAATATTATGTGTAATTTTATTAGTCCTTAAATTGCCCGCAAAATCAAAAATTTTATATAAAACATTTTTTTTTTAAACTAAAACATAGGTATTGAAAACGTTTCTATAAAGGTAAAACTTTTCTATATATGTATGTTAATACATACATATATACAAAAAAAATTAAGACCAAAAGTTTTTGTTTTTAATAATATAAGTTTTTTTTTTATATGTATGTATATAGAAAATTTATTGCTAATGTAATTTGTGAACGCTGTGCCTCTACTTAAGAAACACATGTGAATCTTTTGAAAAAAAAAATATTTTAGTTAAACATTTTCCGTCATTTGGTTTCGCTCATTTACTTAAGTGTCACAATATATTTTTTGGTTTTATTTTTTTGTTTAACAGTATTTTTGTAAAATGATCATTTCAAAACGTAGCACAAAATAATAAATTCAAATTGAATGACTTAAAAGTGCAAAATACAATAACATCAAGATAATCTTATCAAAATAATCATTTGCGTTTTTTGTTTAAAACAAATAGTTTTACACTCCTACAGATAAATAGTTATAAGTATATTTACCAATTAAAGGATTTTTTTAAACACTTTATTTAATAGACGTTTTTTTTTTTTGCTAATGGTAGGTTTAACTAATATTAGATTTTAGTTTTGAATGGATTTTCATATACACGCAAAGAAAAAACATGATTGTGGTGATAATACTCAAAGGGCATTGTACGATTATATGATTATATCTAAATTATATAATGATCGATTTTAATAATAACAATTTTTATTAAAATGCCATTATATAACCATACTGTGACCATATGTTATTATAATGTTATTTTCCATGATCAGTATAATCAATACAATTTCATATAATCATTATATAATTCCATATGATCATAATTAAGTTTCTTATAATCGTAATATGATTCCACACAACCATAGTATAGTCCGATATGATGATAATATATTTTCACCTAATCATAATAGGCGTATTCGTTTAATCGCTTAAGTGCCTTTTATACCTCTTTTATACCTAAACTTTCATATAAAATTTAAAAGCTATAAGAGGCATTTAGGCGATTAAACGAATACCCTTAATATGACTAAATAAAAATTGTTATTTCTTTGTATATACATATATGTACATACATACAGACATACATACATAAACATACATTACATTTATATATTTTTTTAATAATATTAATTACATATCATTTTTTGTGGATAATCATATCAAAATGTTTATTAACGGCAACCATTTAATAATAAAATATAAACAAAAAATTGATTACCGTTTACTATAATTTGTTTGCGATAACCAAATTGTTCGTAGAGAAAATAATATTGTTGTCATGATCATGTTTTAACCATGTTTTTTCTGTGCGTATATGTTCACATGTATATATTTTTTTTATTAGAATCTTTAACTTGACAAGTCAGCAACAAGGGAAATTATTTTAACAAATTAATTTATCTAAATTAATTTGTTTTGGAGCATTTATACTTAAACAAGTTATTTGTTATAAAAATATTTCTAAATTTAATTTTTACTTTTCGCTAATTAACTTTTATTTTGTGTTGATTTTCTATTTATGTTATTACAGATTTGATTATATTATTATAACCATCATGTACGCTTCTACAAAGTATTTGGGCTTTTTAAGTATGGCTTGCCTGGCCATTCTGGCACTTTATACGACACCAACAATGGCATGCTCTTGCATGCCTAGTCATCCGCAAACTAGCTATTGCAGGGCAGATTACGGTGAGTTGTTTTATCAATATCAATAAAAAAATTAAAGAAAAAAGGAAAAAAATGTTTAATCCCGTTGTCTATAATTTGTTAAAAAACCAATGTTAAATATTGTTCATTCATCCGTTAGTCTGCCTAAATAATTTTTAAGTTCGAAGCACAGGTCAAATCTTTGAATTTGGTTGTAATCGAAATAAAATGTGAATGTCAGGATGAATTTACCAGAATTTCTTTTAATCAATGCATAACACCGCGTTAGACACATTCTGTCCTATGAACCAAATA
>NDXZ01034635.1:0-10873 GCA_003055125.1 Paykullia maculata
TGACCATATTCATTTATGTTTTTTCTTTGCGTGTACATAAATACATATGGGCAATTCCACAGAAATGTAAACCACGACTCAAAAAATAAAAACCATCGCAACTTTTTTTTAAATATGCCAAAAAAGGAAAAAACCATTCAAATTTTAGTATGTAGAGGTATTTATAACAAGCGACTAAATTTAGGTATTTATAACTTTGCAATTATACTTTAAAATTAATGTTACAACAGCAATAGACAAGATCCATAAGAAAAAAGGTAATATAGAGTTCGATTAGCGGTATTTTTTATGGTTTGCTTTGGATGCTATTCTGATGTCACGTACGATATGCCAAAACATTATTTTTCTACGCCATTTGAATTTAACCGGTCGCAAGTATTTCAAAATAAAAGTTCAAAGCAAGATATTTGTCGCAAACAAATATTTATCGGATTTTTTTTTAAATTTGATGTAATAAAAATTTTATAATCTTTTAAAGTTTGTCACGAACGATATTGTAAGAACTACAATTGCAATTAAATGCATCAGAGTTCACTTTATAATTATAAATATTTTTAAAAAAGCGGGATAAAAAAAGTATATTTACATATCCTCCAATGGGAGAAGCGCCCAATTCAAAAACAAAATCTTGTTTTGTAAACAAACCTAGATAGGGAAGTCAATTTAGCCATGTCCGTCTGTCCGATAGTGTACGGTGTCGTTATTGGTATCAAACATTCAGAAATCTTTCCGAGATTCTTGAAAATCAGCAAAATCCGATAATTAACGAGATAAAAGCAAAACAAACAAATTTTTTTTTCACATAAATTATTATATTTGTTTGTAAGACATGCTTTTTTGGGAAATTTGAAAAAAAATACTCCATAATTCGCAGATTTTCGCATGCACCTAAACATGACTTCCGTTTTATGTCACGTACGATATGCCCTTATTTTGCTCGATATTTCAGACGACAAGGTTCCGAATGTGATGTATTTTTTTTCAATTATAATACCCTCCGAATGTAACATATTGATGAAATTATTTTTCAGCTACAACTATTTTTGCAAAATCTGTACCACTTTGTAGGAGTACGAATGTCGCGTACGATGACATGAAATTGCCCATTGTACAAAACTATTTGAAAGTTTTTTATATGTAAATCAAATATTTGTGTTATACGGCCAAATAACAAACATTTTCTATAAATGAAAAACTTGACAATTTGTTTCAAAACAAAAATATTTTTAAAAATATAAAAATCAACGGCCGTATCTATAACGAAAAATTAGAAACTACGTATACATCGCACACAACTTTCTGCTCACTTGCACGCCGAATCGGCTAAGCAGAGAGTTGGAAAAGAGTTTATTTATAAAGAATTTGTAGCTGCCAATAATACTAGTTTGATTTTAAGTTTACATAAGCTTAGCAGAATGGATAAAAAATACAACAAATTATAGATACGGCCGCAACTCTTTATAGGTATTAAACAAAATTAAAAAAAAAATATGAATCAAAATCTATATTTTCAAAACTGTCTAATAAATTGAAAAGTTCGAAAAAAATGAATAAATTAAAGTTCTCTTTTAATTTTTTGGACCTGGGTAACACTGTTCGTTCTAAAAAAAAAATAATAGTAGTGTTGTACTTTTCTAACCACAACAACACTAACAATAAAAAAAAAATTCCACAATCCCTGTCAACATCTTAAACAACGGCAACAACAATATCACTGAAATCGACGGCAGCAACAACAATATCATAATAGTGTAGTTGTTCAAGAAATAATAAACGTGAGAGCAAAAATAACAAAACAGAACATTTACACACATAAACACATAAAATTCATACCTGGAAAACACCATCAATAAAAAAAACAAAAACATCTTTGTCAATCTCGTGCAACATGTGATGGTATTTGTGAAATAAAAAAAAGACACGAATAGAAAACAAAAAAGTGCAAAATGTCTGCCTCCCCATAATGATTACATGTGTTGCGATTACATTTGTGTATAAGAATGCCAGCTAGTAGTAGTGAGAAAAGGTTTTGAGTAAAGCAGTAAAATATTTTGAGAAAATAAAGGAGCAGCCAGATTTTAACTAATTAAACTTGGGAAATTTTATAGTTTTGTAGAGTCACATGCACATGTTGCTTCTTACATTTCGTGTACTATCAACATTTTACCGCATGTAGCCCCTACTATTCATTTTTAAAATGTTACCGATATACTGAAAATTTTCGTGACGTTATTTGTGTGATGAATTAGGTACCAGTTTACCGAAAACGTTCGTTTGAATTAAAGTTTTTTTTTCTCTATTTCATAACGCTATATTTTTTTTTAAATTAATACATAACTGTTGTTTCCTACAAATTACATATAATCAGTTGTGTCAGCCGCTAGCTAGTCCAACAACTCCTTAAATTTAAAAACACTTATACGCCAACGAACACACAAACCCTTCTTTACAATTACACAAACTTGTATTAAATAAGACATCTTTACTATTGCAAAAAGGATATATGTATGTACATATCGCACACCCAGTTCAAAAGTGACACAACTCAAAATTTTCATTTTTCAACTTTATATGCTTAAACTATGCACAGTACACTTGTTTATCTATAAGAAAAATATCAGTGTATTTTGTTGTTGTCAACTGTTGCTAAAAAACAGTTATGTCTTTCTTTATGTTTCAATTGGTATAAAGTTGCAATTCATAAAAGTGACTTATTTTTAGAAAATATAATGGTAATAGATCCCAACGCTAAATGCTAAATGGTCCAACGTTTTTGTTTTTAACTATTTTTACTTACGTCAAAAACAGTTTCTTTCGATTTCTAAAAAATTAAAAATTGTGAGTTGTGTCACTTTTGAACTAGGTGTGCGATATGTACTTTTTTAATCGCCCAAAAAAAGCTTTTCGAAATAATTCAGCAGATAATAAACTGCGAATTTTATATAGGAGTATACCTAAATACATACATATGTATGTGTGAAAGTACAGATACATAAACAAATGTTTTTATTGTATGCACACCTTTAAAAAACCATGTGATAGGTTTGTATTGAGCAAATTTATTAAAAACAAATTTCGTTCGTCTTTATACTTTTTTTTTATTATTTGCTATTTGCCAACATATTATTGCATGTTGCACGCCAACTAAAAGAAAAACAAAATTTACAGTCAAATAACAGTAACATTAATATGTATTAACAAAAACAACAGCAGCAGTAGCAACAGAAACAAAGAAATCTTAAAAAAAAAATATTAACACTCTCACGCACTCGTACACATGCAATATAATGAGACTAAAAATTTGAAAAAATAAATGTTATGGTACGTAATATATTGTTGGTCTCAGGTAGAAAGGCCCTAACTGGCATTTTTTTTTTTGAAATTGACTTTTAAGGTGATATCAATACATTTCAAACAAATACAACTTGTCACAAAAAATTAGTGCAATATTTTTAAAAATAACGGTTTTACAAGCAATTGTATAAAAAACTTAACATGTTGATATATACATACATACCAGAGAAGCAAGCCGTAGCGGCGCGACTGGCGGCTAGCCGACTAGCTGATTTCTTTTTGCAAGCCGAGCCGCCGCCGAAACACTCGGCTGATCAGCGGCTAAATTTCAAGCCGTTTTTGTTTCTTGTTACATACAAAAATTTTTTGAAAATTCAAATTAAACTAATTTTTAATATAAAAATTTTTAAAAATTGCACTTTAACCATTTCTTTTTAAGTTATCTGTTTTTCGGCTCAAAGCCGTTAAGCCGCCGCCGCCGAAAATTTTTGCTTCTTCAGCCGCCGCCGATTTTTTTCCATCGGCTTGCTTCACTGATACATACATATGTATGTACATACTTCCTTATACAGTTTCTATTATGTTTTTACCCTCTCCTGTAAAATTATAATTATGTGAGTTAGGGCCTTTCTACCTAAGACTAACGATATACTATGCATACATACATATGTGCTTGCATACATACATATATATCTGCTTTTTTGTGTTTTTATGTTGTTGCAATTTCAATAAAAAATTTATGGATAACAAAATTATTGTTATATAAAATAAATCATACGTAGCGTTGCACTCTTCAAACTTAAAAAATGAGTGGAGAGAACATTGCTGATACAAATCGTGACAAATTTAAACCTACAGGTTTGTTTGTGTGTGAGTGTGTTTGAGTGGGGTCTTTTTTAAACATGCTTTCATAGTTTGTTACATATTTTGCACTTGTCAAGTATCCTTTTTTTTTTTTTTTGTTTCTGGTCTTCTTTCACCTACGCAAACTTTTGATAAATGGGTTTTTTTGTTGTACCTTTTATTAGTGTAGTTATATTTATTGTTAGAAGAGTACAATCTATATTTAAAGAAATTGTTGTGATTTTTTTTAACAAATTCTTTATTTTACGAAAATATTCAATGAATTCTCTATTTATAAAACATATTGAATAAATTCGTAATTTTTAAAGCTACATTAATTTATTCATAGAAAATGTGTATGTACATATGTATGTACATACATACATATATGTACATTGTAATTCTATTATGTTGTTAATTTGCAAAAATTTTAGTTTCTTTAACAATTTTGTCTAAATTTTTAATTTCCTAAATATTTTTTTTACTTTACACTATCGCGATTTTAAATTTATTTCATTATGCCGTTAAATAAAATAAATAATTACTATAGACGTAAGTCTGTCTGTCTGCCTTTATAATGTTTTCTTATTTATAAACAATGAGAGAATTTGAGTTTTCTTGATAACAGTATTCTACCCCTCAAGCGACATCTATTAAGTTAAATATGTACATCTAGATTAATTGCCCTTTCATTTATTCTTATCACTACTTTAAAGAAATCGTTAATAAAAAAAAGAAGCAAAATTAAACAGCTGTTTTAATGTTTTGTATGATAACATTAACAATTTGTATTTACTGATTACTTATCAATTTAAATAAATATGACATCCACCCTCTTCCTTTCTGTTTGGTAGTACTAATACATGTGTTCAATGGGCAGGGTTCCCAAATAATATCTTATAAGGTTATATTTACCCTTTTTTTTTTTTGCCATCAGTATTATTTAAGTAATAGAACAATCGATTAAAAAAACAAAATACATACCTACAATAATTTTGAAAAACATTATGTTAAATTTATATAAAAAACATGATAAAAATGTCTTCTTAATTTAGTTTTCAAATTTCGCTATTTTTTTTTTTTGGACATAGGTACCAATACATACATACATATGTATTTTTGTTATTTTTTTAATATTTTCTTTAATATTTAAATTTAAAAAAAAAACAAAAAATTAGATCAAAATTTATACAGTATTAACGAGTTTTATAAAAATATTTCGAACCCTATAAACAAACTTACCCAAACATCTGTAAAAATCCCCAAAATACAAATTTTCAATGGGGGACAAATCTCCTAATCTGACAACACTGTTAATATGTTATGAGAAAAAAAGCGTTGGCAAAGTATAGAATAAAGTGCAAGATTGTTTTAACTTACAGGTACATAAGTACATACATACATACATACAGTGGTGGACACGTAATTAGAAACGATGTTTTAAGAAAATAAAATTGAAGTACATCTTCTTTAAGGCCTACATTGTAAATTTTAAGTACCGTTATTTGACGAGTAGACAATCAACATTGTTGTCGATGTAAAACATGTGAAGTTCAAAGTTCGATTTTAAAGAAATCTTTAATTATTTCTCAAGTAGTTGCTTTTGGCTGGCCACATAATTAAAAACGTTCGGTTTTAACTTTATTTTCAAAGCTATTAATGAATAAATAATAATAAAGTGGGTGTAATTTGAAAACAATAGATTAACTTGTATAATTCTAATACGTTTTAGTTTCTTAAATGGGGGAAAAAATGTCATGTTCTCCAAAAAGAAGAGAGTTAATTGTGCAGTGTTATCAATGTCGGCTATCGCACAAAGTTTTTTTGCTCCAAACAAATTATATTTAGTGCAATTCACTTGTTTAATAAAACAAAATGGTTTGAAACCCCAACCAGGAAGCATAGGCTTAAAAAAACCATTCTAACATAAGATAAACTTATTTGTAGGGCTAATAAGAGAAACCATTTTTGTATTTGCGCGAAAGAAAAGCTGAAAATAAGCAGCAAATACAAGTAGAAATATCCACGCGAACAATAAGAAGACGCTTACAAGAATCGGGACTTCGTGGGTGCATTGCACATATAGAAAACCGCACCTCTATAAAAAAAAAAATGTAAAAAAGCGGTGCGGTTTGCAAGGACAATGCTTAAAGAAAGCTCCACGTTACTTGAATAGAGTTCTCTGGAGCGACGAATCCAACTTTAACTTGTTTCAAATTGATGGAAAAACGTATGTAGGACGTCCTCTAAGTGAAGTCTTGGGCCTTAGATACACTGTGAAAACGGTGAAACACGGTCCCGTGGTCTACTATTGTGTGGAATGTCTTTTCTTGACGTGATAAGGAAAGGAAATAATGGATCAACATCAATATTATAGTATTTTGCAAAATGTATTGAAATAGAATTCCTTTGAGAATATGCCTGTCCATTACATTTTCCAGCATAATAATGACCCAAAGCACACTTCACGGTTAGTAAAGTGTTGGCTTTTGAATAAAAAATATTGATGTTGTTCTGATCTCAACCCAATTGATAACCTATGGGAAAATGTAAATGTAAAGAGATCTTAAGTACAAAAATCCACAAAATAAAGATGAATTGCTTCAATGGGTGCAGCAAAGCTGAGAAAATATATTCCTGCAATTACGCCACCGGTAAATACAAAATTTTTCGAAAAGACTGACGAAAAGTTGTCAAAAATAAGAATTATCCAACAAAATATTTAACGATATCTTCATTTTGTTAAACTTCACAAAGATATTTTCAAGTTGTATTGAAATATTATTTTTGTATCTAATTATTTGACCAACCCTAAAACTGCTATTTTTAGTCAATTTTCTTAAAAATTATATTGATGCTGTGAATTTTTTTGTTTAAACCTATTCATGATTTGTTACTTTAATACCTATTTTTAGCTCTTTGTTTTAATATTGTGAACTAAACTTTTAAAGTACAGTTACATATATATGTATATGCGCTGAGTCGTTTCTAATTATAAGGCCACCACTGTATGTTTATAAAAACATCAACAAAAATAATATGTTTCTACAAAGAAGAGTTTTTAAATATTTTCCCTTATACATATTCATAATAAATTTGTCAAACTATAAAAGGTTTATTAAACAACATTTTCATATAAAATTTATTTTATAAACCTTTGAAACATTTAAAAAATGTTTACGAATATGGGGGTTTATATTTAAAAGTAATCCTTGTAGCTGCATACAATTTAGACCATTAGTTTTACAATTTTTTTAAATATAAAATGGCAATTTAGTTGCCGCAGAAATTGTTTGTGTTAAAAGTACCTACAATAGCATTGAATTATCCACGCCTGGTACATATGTATGTACATACTTATGTATGTACATAATTATATACCTACATACCTAGTGTGTGTTTCGAAATTTTAATTTTTTCGGTTAGAAGCTTTACATTAAGAAAAACACAATTAATTTAAAATAAACTTTCAAATAAATTTAAAGAGAAAAAACACCATCTGTTGTTATTTTTGAAATGAACTTAAGTTTTTTTTTTTTTTTTGACCCATATTTACAAAACCTAATGACGAATTGATTACAATATCTACATAATAAACAGCATTTCTAAAAACACCATTAAAGGAAAAATGAAACGAAAAAACAAAACAAAGAAAATAAAAAGCAACAAGAAAACAAAAACGTGTTTTTTTAAAGAAGACATTCGCTTTCAAACGAACAAACATTTTAGATGTGTTTTTTGTTATTGTCATAAAAGGCAAAACTACATTTAAAATTTTTCCTCAATCTAAGCGAACGTTTTTTGTAAACAAGACATAAAGCAAACAAACGTGGACATATGTATGTATGTATGTACGTATGTAGTTCGTTACTCATCGTCGACATCGCCATCATCTAACTTATACACACACTTACTCATCAGCAACATGTGCAGCAACAACAACTAACAATAATGTGTTTTTTACACAATATATATATGTACATGATTATACAAACATACATACTGTTTATACATACATACATATGTGAAGGGTGTTTTTTATAGAGGTATAGAACTTGGAAATGGAATAAAACAATGGTCAGCCGTTTTGTACTTATTGGCGTAGACTACCGACTTCACATATCCCCACAAAAAATAGTCTAGCGGCATTAAATCGCACGATCTTGGAGGCCAATTCACGGGTCCGAAACGTGAAACTATGCGGTTACCAAACGTTTCCTTTAATAAATCAATTGTGGCACGAGCTGTGTGACATGTTGCACCGTCTTGTTGCAACCACAGCTCCTGCACATCATGGTTGTTCAATTGATAAACGAAAAAGTCAGTAATCAAGGCTCTATAGCGGTCACCTTTGACTGTAACGTTCTGACCAGCATCGTTTTTAAAGAAGTACGGACCAATGATTCCATCAGCCCATAAAGCAAACCAAATAGTCAGTTTTTCTGGATGTAACGGTGTCTCAACTTACACTTGAGGCTTATCATCACTCCAAATACGGCAGTTTTGTTTATTAACGTATCAATTCAAACAAAGGTGAGCTTCACCGCTAAACAAAATTTGCTTAGAAAACATTTCGAACAGAACCATGATTTTCAAAATAAATTTGCCCCATTTTGGAAGCGTTGTTCAGGCGTCAGTCTATTCATGTTGAAATGCCAAACCAAACTAAATATAAATCACTTGACAGCTGACAAAATGGCCGCCAGTTAAAAAAGTGTTGCCAACTTAAAGTTGTATACCTCTTTAAAAACCACCCTTTATATGTACATACGTTATTACAACAACGACTTATAGCAGAAAAATTAAATTTTGGATACCCGTGGCTAAATAGTAACTAATTTCTATTCACAAAATGTTGTTTAGCCTTAATTTATAATTTTACAACAACAATTTACATAATTATCAAGTTTTGACCTAAAAATTATCATTTACACGACATTGTTTACATTTTAAAACAAACAAAAAAATTTAACATGATAATAAAACTTTTTAAATTTCTAAATTTTATAATTATCGGTAATACTTTTGTTAAATAAAAATTACAAATTATAAAAATAATTTGAACTTAAAACACAATTGGTGGATTCACAAGATAGCATATGCTGTCATGACATATGGTCAAACCCTTTTTCTAAATTGAATTTTACTTTTAAAACTTCACCATGGACAAAATACACGTCCTTAATAGTGTTGGCAGATTAGGAAATTCCACCCAAGATTTAGGGGAGCTTTAAGGGGTTCACATTTATTAAGAGTTTTTTTATTATTAAGTTACATATTTTGTGCCATTAAGGCCGAGATTCACTGTCATTAGTTAACTAATGGCAATGGTTTAGCCAATGATGTTTTATTCACAGCTCTTAGTTTGCCAATAGTTAAGGTTCCGAAATCCCGTATTAGTTAAACAATAGTTAACTAAATATAATGTAATCCAATTGCTGTCAGAATCGGAATTCAATTTTAAAACGACATATATGTACATACTTTGGTGGCATTAATTCCTTTTTTATTGATTTTGTATTCGAATCATATTTAACATTCCGATTCGAACCTAAAACCGATATGTTAGAATTCACGAATCTTAAGTAATTTTTTGTCGTTTTTAACACCCATTCTGACATTAATAAGATTCTATGCTTTAAATTAGAAGAAATATTTGTCGTTGTTAGGGCCGTTATTATGACCTGACTATAAAACGCGTGATAGCTAAAGTGAACTTTAACGTTTCTCATTATCCCAACTTCCATTTAAGAAAAAATTTTATGATTTTCATATTATGGCTTTTTACATACGAAGTGGCAGGTTTGTTTGAATAGTTTAAAAAAAGTGACACCTTTATCTGTCTGTACTAAATTTACCCTTAATTAAGCAAATTATACGTTAAAAGTCGGACAATCCTAGCTTTAGCATAAGGTGACTTGAAAAGTATACGTATTATAAGCAAAAATTCTTTATCTGTCCGATAACATCCAAATTTTTACTATCGGTAAGTTGTGAAAGTCGCCCTTAGGGCAGATGGGTATAAATTCTTTGTTCTTAGTTTTGTCCTCTTCTAAGATTTTATGATTTTTTCTGTTTGTTTTCGTTAAAACAGCACCAGTCGTTTGTTATATTTGTATTAAAATATCATTAATGCAAACTATTTTTTTATACATACATATGTACATATGTATGTATGTAGATACTTATGGTACGTTTACGTATTTTGTTACGTTACATTAACTTAACATAACATTTACGTTTAAGGCCAAGACAATACAAAAGGAAAACAGCAAAATCAAGAAAAACATGTTATGAAGATGTTGATGAACACGAATAAAGAAATAAAACGAGGGGGCGTGTAATAAAAGTAACATAAAATGTTGGCGCTGTGCTGCTGCTGGCTTTGGAGTAAACAACAACTTTTAAACAAAAATGCCACGCGACAACAACCAAATTGTAGGTATAAAGAGAAATAAAAAACAAAAATAGTAAGTTGTTCGTAATAAATTAAGAGAGCAGACGCAGAAAGAATATAATAACAAGAAATTTTCGTTTTATTTTTAAACGAAATTAAAAGAAAAAAATTTTAAATTCTCATAAATTTCCCTTTTATAATTCTTCTGTTTTTTTATTTTTATTTTTGCACTTTTTGTCAAAAAATTTGTTTTTTTTATTATTTTTAATCAAAACCGTTATAAAAATATTAAATCATGCACCAATTGAATACAAAAAAAAAAAAAAATTAAAAAAATTC
>NDXZ01034638.1:0-19064 GCA_003055125.1 Paykullia maculata
ACATCAAGAAAATATCTTTTTTCAAAAAAGTGTTTTGAAAGAAAATTTTTAGTTTATTTTTTTATTTGAAAAATTTAAGGGGGAAGTTTTTTGAAAATAAATAATCCTCAATTTTTTTTTTTTGACAAATTGTAACAAAAAGTTTTAATTTGTTTTAAATATTTTTATAAGAAAGAAACTGTCGTTATAGGGCATTTACATTACACCGAAATCTAGGGGATTTGATTTGAAATCTTTTTCAAAATCTAGAACGTTTACGGTCATATAATAGGTTTGTTCCAGGTGCATAACAAAACAGTCCGAACTCGCACAAATTAGTCCAAAAGCATTTCAGATAACAATTTTTGTGCAATTTTGACAGAAAATGAGTGTAAAATTTTTAATTTCCTGAAAAAGTTGTACGAACTTTTTCTTTGGGCAAGTTCGGACTAAAAATAAATTATCAGCTGTTTTTTGTTTACATTTCAAAATCAAAAAATTTTTAAATAAAGGAAAGAAAGTTTTTATTTAAAATTGATTAAAAAACAAAATGAAAGTTCCAGGAGAACGTGCAATAGTTACTTGGCTTACCATTTTGCAAACAAATTATAAATAACTTTTTACATAATAACTGGCTTTTACCCTTTTTTAGTTTATTTTATTTATTTCGAGCCGATGAAATCTCGAAAGTACTAGAATTCGGTGTAATGTAAATGTCCTAAAAGAAAGAAACTGTCGTTAGCATTTAGTGAAACATGCATATACTTTGAGGCCAAATCTAATAAATAAGCTTTAATTATTAATCTAATTTAGACTCAGATAGTGTAAAGTCATCTTAGCTTTTAATATTTTTAACCCATTTTTATTTTCTTTCTAAGAAAGATTTCACAATATTTTTTTAAATCAAATTTAAGAACAAGAAATTGCTACTATGTTTGCATAACCATAACCTTTCAGCAAAAGTTTGAAGTTCTTCTTTGTTAAAAATAAAAAACTTTTAATTATTTCACTCTCATGTTTATATGTGCGTACATGTTTGGCGTTTTATTTTCTCTTTTTTTTCAACAGGTTTTTCGCTCGGCCATTGATTCTTCATTTTTACAACAATTACAAGATTGGCTTACCTGTTCATTGCCCACGTTTCTGGCGTTGCCCGAACAGAAAGCAGTCTGGAGTCTAAGTGTTGTCTTTCTTTCGGCTTCTATAAATCTTCATTTAATGAAACTGTTTCCTTTGCTGTTGAGTGGCATACCAACACCAACATCATCTGTAACAGTGACAGACACAACTAAAACAACAGCAACAACATCACCAACACCATCACGTTCATCATTATCAACACCAAGAACAGCAGGAGGAACAAGAGCGGGATCAAGAGCAGTAGAAGTTGAAGAAAATACAAGAATGAGCTGTGAAAAATTGGGTCATCACGAAATTGCATTGTTCGTGACATCTGCTCAGGATTTCTATGCAAAATTGGGCAATGAACAAAAGGTACGTTTTCGCGAAGCCTTCAAGGAATTTCATCATATTAAAGTCTACAACAAGATGTTGCAAAGTCTTTAATAATGCCAGCAACTATGTACAACAAAAATAACCTTCAAAACACCCACCACCCAAAAAGAACAACTTCTCAACGTAATGAAAAATTATAATGCATGTATTTACATTCATACATACATACCTGCATAAATATTTTGTATGTATATACGTAGTGTGTGTATTAAGTAAGAGAGTGTGTGTATGGGTTTGTAAAATAAATATTATAAGATGGAAAAAAGTGCATGGATTTTGGTAAATGTTGAACTGAACGCAATGACTTTGTCTTTGTTTTTTTTTTATCTGTTTGCTGTTGTTGTTGTTGTAGGAAATAAAAGAAAAGTGCAGTTGTGCATGTCTTTAAAATGTTATAGTCTTAAGGCAAAATTAAAGTTTATATTAATTTTAGGAACATTTTTCCTTTCTTGTGATTTCTTTTATTTTATGTGTTTTTTTACACATATCCATTGCTGCCACCACACACTACTACACTCTACAAACATTCCTAACAAGATAACCATCCTCCTCTTAGAAAAAAATATTAAGAATTATTACATACAGACATACATAAATATACTTTTTGTTACATATTTATCTCTAATCTCGTATCTAATAGCAAAATCTGAGAAAGCAGTTTTTAAGTTTTTGTCACTTTTCTTCTGTTTTATTTTATTTAAGTAGAGAATCATATAAATCAAATACCAAACTAGTATCACTAAAATCATTAGGAAAAAAACTTTGTTTCTTCTGTTTGCAGTTTTTTACATTTAATTTTTAATTCTTCTTCTTAAAAGTAAAGCGTGAATAACTAATTACCACAAAGATACAAATCTGGTCTAAACCTTTTCTCTTTTGTTTTATTATTCAAAGATATTTTTTAAGCTGCCAGATTAGAATTTAGTTATTTTCTGGTTTAAATCACATGCATTATTGCATACTAATTGAAATTTATAATCTTTATTTTAAGAGGCAAGGAAGTTCTTTGTAGCCCTTTTCACATTTACAAAATACATCTGGTTTTAACAAGAAAATATAAATAAATGTCAGTAATCGGTTTAAACTTTTACAAAGAATTGTTAGAAATGCTAAGTTAAAATTTGCATATGTAGTCAAAGCTTTAAAACATGTACTCAGATTCTTAATACATACTTTTAATATAATTTTTACTTTTAGTTAAATTTATATATCATGTATGTAACATACTTACTAAACATTATTTATGAAAAAAAAATACTTATTAAAAAAAACAGAAATAAATAAAGTTTATAATAATAAAATTAGGCAACTGCATTGTCGTTTTGATAAGTCCAGCATTAAAAGTAAGTAACTATTTCTCACGTAAAAGTAACAATATTTATTGTTTAATGAACATAAACACAATTATCAAATTATAATTGATAAAGTATTTTGTTAGGAAATTGGCTATAAAGAAATATATATATTTTTTTTTAATTTAATAAAAGTTTAAAACGGACACCGCCTATTCGACTCAAAAAGTGGTTTAAGTAGGTCAATATAACCTAACAATAACAAATGTAAAATTATAACTTTTGGTGGATAGAGAAATCCCAAAATTGGCATTAATGATCTGGCCACTTTCTTACCTAAACTTTGCGTACGTTTCAAGTTTACAAACGACCATAGTATTCTTTGTGTCGTCTTTTTATTTTCCACTTTTGCTAACTAATTCTTTAACTATTAACATAAAAAAACTGTAAAAAACACAAATAAAACTTTAAAATTTTAAGATTTTCTTTCTATTACAAGCTAATCCTTTTACCATTTGCCGTCGTTTAACGTTAATGTTGTTCACACTTTTTTGCTTTTACGATTCCTTGGTCCCCTCTCTATCTCACTCACGCATCACTCTTTATTTCTTCTCTTTTTCAGCGGCAATAAGACGCAGTTTTGTAAGTGTAAGAAAGTGTGTTTGTGTGCACAAAAGTAAGTTTGCAAAGTTTTCTTTTCTTTTTATGCATAAAACGTGTCCTCATCTTTCTTACCAGTTTAAACCTTTTATTTTGCCCACACAGAAAGTTGGGGAAATGGTGTTTGTAAAGTTATACGGATTCTATTAACTATTGCAAAACTGGCTGCGAAACGTAAGTAAAGCGATGGGCAGCAAGCCACAAATAGGGAAAGAAAAGAAATATCAAATTTTTGTAACACAAAATTTTTTCAAAATATAAGCGAATTAGAATAGAATAAATAATTATTGGACTTCATATGTATGTATATGTATATTTCAAATTGTTTTACAAATTGTTGCTTTCTTAGATGCTTATCTATACAAACTAATAATGAGCTTACCCTACTTAATCGATTTTAATGACACTTTGCAGACTCGTGGAGTTGGTTTACTAAAACAATCCAGTAATTAGAAAATTAAGTAATGCCCCGCCCCGATAACTTAAATGTTTCTTTTTTGCTACTTTTACTTAAGAATATCTGCATCAACATTAAGTGTTTTCAACAATAGAATTTAGTGTCTTAACATGGTCGTTTGCCGCCTGTCGTCTTGATTACAAATCGTAGGTAACTTTTGCCAGGTTACACTGCAAGTGTTGTTTTTTTATAACTTGTATCTTGCGAAAAGTTACATAGATAACACTTATGGAATATTTCTTTGTGTATAAATGCAGAAAAATTTTTTGTTAAAAAAGACATTTTTATTTAAAATGTTTATTCCCTAAGTTCAAACGAACGACCTTCAAATATTGCTAAAAACTATACAAACTACATAAATAAATAGGTAAAACAAATAACAGGAGATGGTCAAAATATTATGAACAAAAACAAAATTAATACATACAATATGTACAAAGATACATATATTTATTAATAAAACTAAAAACCAGTCGACTTCAATTTTTCGCTATTATATGACCATTTGGTGTATTTTTGTTACACATTTGAAAATCTTTTCTCTTTTTTTTCTGCCAACTACATACAACCGTAAAATGTTGCATACATTAGAGAAAGGGTGAACATTTTTTACTACATGCATATTGTTACATAATAAAAACTGTATACATATGTATATCAACATTTATTTTTAAAAATATTGCAATCACTTGCTGTGACTAGGTGTATTTGTGTGAAATGTATTGATATCACAATAAAAATGTCAATTTCGAAAGCGAGTTAGGGCCTTTCAACCTGAGACCAACGATATAAACATATGTATACATAAACGCTTAAAATATTAATTTAAGATTATAATAATGTTTTTATAATAAATTATGTTTTTCTTCTTTTGTGCTTTCAACATTTGCATATTTATACAAACTTAAGGTAATAAAAGTTTGTAAGCGTGTAATATGCTAAACTAAAATAAATAATAAAACAAAAAATTTAAAATATGCATTTTGAGTACAACTATTGGCTGTTCCAAATCTTATGTACCCTTCAGTACGTGTATTTACGTTTATAAAAATTTGCCTATATCTCGAAAAAAATGTTTTCTTTAAATTTCTCAAAAGGCATGTCTTACACACAAATATAATAATTTTGGTGTAAAAAAAAAAATTGGTAGTAGTCTTTTTTGGCTTATATCTCGGTCAATTATTAAGCGATTTTACTGGTTTTATATAGCAACAATTTCAGGAAAATTGTTTGATACCAATAACGGGTTCGTACGACATCGGGGGGCTGAGAAAAGTTGATTTCAACAGACTTACAGACGGACATGGCTAAATCGACTTCTCTATCTATAAGGATTCAGAATATATATACTTTATGGGGTCGCAAATGAATATTGTAGAAATTACAAACGGAATTACGAACTTACATATATACCATTGTAACCTGTGGTGAAGGGTATAAAAATTATAAATAAATTTTTTTTTTCAATTTTTTATATAAATTTATATATACATATATATTTTTTTATTTCTTTAGATAAAGAAGTCAATTAAAAGATATCCGTCTGTCAGTCTGTCTGTACGTATAAGCCTGTCTACAAAATGACATACATACAGACACACATATTGTATCCAAACAAAATTCCTTAGATTAGGAAATAATATTCATAGACAAAAAGAAAGTTTTTAATGCAGACTTCAACAATTCGACATATTCTTCATTTAAAATAGCAAAAATTGAAAAAAGACTGATTTTTGGGCAAACTTTTTGAGATCTGTCGATCTGTGTAATGAGTTTTTTGTTATTATTTATATTTTTCAAATTGAATAAAAAAAAAACACAAACTATAGAACATTCTTTGGTAAAAAGATCGCGAACATTTTTTCGGTTCAGTTTTGTGTAATTAACAATTAAACTTTTAACATTGATTTCCCAAAAAAGCATATTTTTTATACAGAACACAATAATGTACAAACGACGATATAATTTAAAATAATACATAAGATAGAGAATAAATCGAATGTTTACTATAATAAAAGAATTTATCTGTGGTCGCAAGGAAAAACAAGGTAACTCCATTTTTCCAAAAAGTTGAAAAAACACGCTTAACAACAAACGCTTAAATATCAGTTTTTAAATATCGATTATATTCTGAAGTTTATTTAAAAAATAATTTTTTTTCTCAATTTTATTTTGTATTCTCTGTCCTTTCTTGTATTTAAGAATTAATTTAACAATTAATTTAAAACTGTCTTGTCTTTTTGTCATGTTGCATTTTCCAATTTATGGCCGTTTTACCATAAATATTTAATTTTTTGATTTATTATTTCATTCATAAGCTAAAATATTTAACATCATGTTTATTATTAAACTGTATTTATGGTAAATGATAAATTAACTTTTCCAATAATCCCATGGTCATTCATTTATGTTAAAATAATATTTTTGTATGTTTTGGTAGAATTTTTTAACAATATTTTTTTAATGGCAAAATATTTATTTAATAAACAGTCAGAATTGCAATTTAAAGTGACCAAAATATATTTTTTTGTTTTAAATTTAAATCAGGAGGACAAACGTTTATGTTTTTTATATAAAAATGCCACCTTTTAATAGTGAAGCTTAGTGGAGCTTTATCTTTATTTGTAAAAAAAACTGTATTGTAGTTAATTTTTAATAATTTTGAATTTACCAAATTTTAAACTATTACTTCTCTACTTTTCAAAACATTTCTACAAATGAAGATTTATAGCCAATTTCAAAAAAAAAATCTTTATTTTAAGCAAATTTTTAAATTATCATGACCTATAGAAAAATGGTTAAAACATTTATGATTTATATGCATAATATAATTCTTTGGCCGGAAATCCTTTTATTAAATTTTTTTTTCGTTACCAACACAAAAAATTACAGCTCCAAGCTACAAGAGGAATGAATGTTAAATAAATATGACAGTAACTAATTGTTGGCCAAAAATAATGCAAAAAAAAATCGTTAAAAAAATAAACAATTAATAGAATTATTAATAGCTTTACATTGCCTTTTGCAAGAATTACGTCAATTTTATTTGTTTTGCAATTTTAAAACAGCAACGATGACTCTCATGGCTTAATTTAAAATGACTGTTTAATTTTAAGATAAACTTTGCTATTTATATTGTAGAACGACCATTTAATAATGTTAGTAACATGTTTCTTTAATTTCATTCCTTTTTTGTTCTTAATTCACCAAACTTTTCGGACAAAATGTTAACGACATTTTCCTGCGCCTGCTCTTTTCATAAAGTGTTAATAACATTTCTTAACATTTTTAACGTTAACATTAATTGTTTTGTCTCATTTCAAGTTATTCCATTTCGTTGTATTTCTACTACGAACCGGAAATGGTTTATTCATCTTATCAAACCTTTTAATAGAGTTTTGGTTTCATTTTATTGCTGTAAATCGTACAGAACGCATAACGCATGCAAGAAAAAACTACCGCTATAGTTTGTATTTAACGGCAAGTTTTGCACTTTTCCTATAACAGCTCTCTGTATTGGTTTGTTTTTGTTCGAGTATTTGTTTGTTTTGTTTTTGCTATCGCAAAGAAGAAAATAAAACGAAAGCACACTTGTTTCTCGTCGTTCGTTGTCTAGGTCAGTGGTAAAAGATGTGTGTATGTGTGTGCGTGTCGCTTTTTCCAGTGCAATTTCTATGTGCTTTTGTGTTAAATATGTTTGTCTGTGAATATGTTTTCGAGAGCTTATGTATGTACACACATTCACACACACATAGATACATGAACATGCATACATACATATGTATATTTTTTAATGCGTTTAAATTTGTGCTTGGGAAGATTTATTTTTCAAAAATTTAACAATTTAAAATAAAAATAATTAAAAAGCACTGGTACCACACAAAATGTTGATATTGTACCTTTTTTTGTGTAGTTACAGTAAGAAGATCAAATAAAAATTGTTTTCTTATTAATTAATTAGGTAAAAATTAATTAAATATCCTTATCTACTACTATACTACTTTAAAAATACGTAAAAAAAATGTATTTTCCTGTTGTAATCTGTTTATTTATTTAACTATTTTTACAATTTATAAAAGAAGTTCTAAAAAAATCTTTTTTATTAATTTTTTGTGTTTTTAAGAAATTTTTTTTATAACAAATTTTGTTAATAAGTTTTTGGTTTTAAAGATTATCAGAATTCTTTTTTTTTTGGCAAATTTTTCGTTCCTCGATAATTGTCATTGAATTTTCGCTAGCCTTCCCACAAACGTTTGTTTAAAGATCATATTTGTTTATTTGCTTTTTTAAATTTAATTTAATTGTAGATAATTTTTGAGCTATATTCTATATTTGTAAAAAATTTTAAAGTTCTTTTCTTAGAGAAAAATATCGATACATTTTTTATTCTTTTTAGAGGTTTTGACATATTTTTTGCTTTTGATAAATTTTCAAAATCTGTTCTTTTCACATACAATTTTTATGTACATACATACATAAATACTTTTGTAAATGTGTATTTGACGAGCATTTTGGATTTTAAGGTCACTTAACAGTCTGTGTTTTATGTCTTTGTAATCTTCAGATAAATAATTTACGTTTAAATATCACATACTGTGAAATGATTTGTGTCAGTAGCATCACCGAGTGACTCAATCTGACAGTGGTCAAACCACGGGTTAAATTGATGCGTTCAACTATCGCCCCTGTGTGACTTGCAAGGAACACATACATAGGTTACATACATTATACATTATGATTCTGGATAATAGAGTAGGCACTTTGCTGGAAAGCTTCGGGCTATCTAGATCCCTTTGCTGCCAGACCTGCTGACTATACAACAGAGCCTGAGAAGATCCGGCTGACCGAAGTCTGTCGTTAGCACAAGCATCAGCCAGGACTCCGAACTTCTATTGCGCAGCGTTTGTTCTTAGTAACACCCATAGAGGTGTATGTTCAACTGTTCAAAATAAGCCAAAGACAAACATCAACACAAATTGATGCCTCTTCCTACTTATTCAAAATTTAGGTCACAACCACAGCCACCACGTGTACCCCGAATGAACTTCAATCAATAACCAGCCAGGACAAGTTCTGCGAGCTACTGGTGCCCGTGGTAGCAGAAAGATTCTGGTGAATCACCAATTGGGACCCAAGCAGCCAATGCTAAGACAAGTCTCTTTTCCCCGAGAGCATTAGCACCATGATGTCGAAATCATCATGAAACATATATATGCCCCCAGGGGAAATTTTAATGGGGCCGGTGCATTTTAAATCATAGTCACTTATTGCTGCTACAGTTTTATTCCAAATTACATAATAAAATAATTAGATCTCGGTCAATTGCCAACTGCCGGGTAATTCTGTATTTAGATTAAAATTATTTTGGCAAGTACATACTATGTACATATGTGCATGTATTTTGCTTATGTAATACATACTCAAAGGTATGTTTGTATTTTTCAAGAATTGTTGTTTTTGTCATGCTAACTTCCTGTTGTTGTGTTTTGTCATAAATTGTAACCGTGGTCGTATACATAAAAAACACAGACAGCAAAAACATCAACATTTAAACCAAAAACAATAGTATGTAGTTGCAGTTGTTACAGCATTCATGCAGCTTATAGAAAAAAAAAATGACTGCTGATAAAAAATCTTTAAAATTTTTCCCTTCCAAAAACATAAAATAAAGAAATAGAAGTACATGTAAACTTAGAAATATTACAAAATCATATTAAAGATGTATGTAGTTATGCACATTAGAGGGAATCACTTTGTGTAGAGCAAGTTGTTTCGGTTTTAGCCAAAAAAAGCCAAAAGTTTAGTCAAAAGTTTTCTTAATGGTTATTCTTTGTTTAAATAAAAACAAAGTCAAGTGCTAAATCAATTTTTCTGCTACAAAATAAATTTGTTTTATGTATCAGACTGGCAATAGACTATTTACAGAATTTCAATCAAAATTTTTACAAAATTTATTTTACTAGATTTAGTGTCTTTTTTACGTCAGCAGCGGCCCCTTTTCGCAAGTTAGAAAATTTTTCTGGTTTGAAAGTTTCGGTTTTACGTACGTGGTCTGCAAAAAAAATCAACTTTTTATATGTTCTTATATATGCCATAATTTTGATTAGCTAATCCGTTTCAACAATAGTTATCTTTTTAACAAAATAATAGTAAAATTATTAACTTAAGGTCATGGTGATAATCAATTTTATAAAATATACGATAAAATATATTTTAAATTTTAAGCTGCTGCTTTATTAGTCTACTAAACTAAATTTATCTAGAATAAATTGTTTCTAAAGGGATGCTTAAAGAGCTGAAATAAAAAACATAAATATGTGTTTTTTGTTTAAGTGAATGTAATTAGAGAAATTTAATTTTTTAAGTTTTTTTTTTTTGAATTTTGGTTTATCGTAGTATTCTTTAAATATATACTATTTTTTATGTGGTGAAAATATAAATTGTAAACAAATTTTATATATATATAAAAAAAATATGTCGAAAATTTTTTTAATAAAAAATTTTTTTTTGCAACACCCTAATGCAGCCTAAAAATATAAATAAACACCTAAAAATCAGTACGAAACTAAATATTTAACCTCTTTTATATGTTTTATTTGTTTTTCTTATATTTTATTTTTTGTTATTTATGTAATTCATAATTGGGTGGATTTTTATTTTACAAAGATCTGTTTATGACATTGATAAACAATTATGCGTTAATTTATGGAAAACTTCTGTTAGAAGAAAATTTATAGAAAATTTGTTATAAACCAAAATTTAACAATTAAATTTTTGATAAAAAAAAAGAGAACACAAATTTGAAGTTAATAATTAATATATATGTATATGTATATGTATATGTCACTCCCACAATTATTTTAATTTTTCCCTTTGTTAATGTTTAAGCTTTCAACTTAAGTTGCTTTGAAATGGACAAGTAACAAAAAGGTTAAACAATTCTTAAGAACTATGAACATTTTATTTAAATTGCTAAAGGAACAAATTCATTATTATCAATTATTTCAACTTAATTTAAATTTTTTTGTTTTAAATGGGCATTTACGTAGATTGTCAAAAACAAAAAAACCCTCAGGCTGTATTTGATTGTTTGCTGACCAAATATGTCTGAATGTAAATTTTGCAAAAGAGAAAATCTCAAAGTAAAAAGGTCAGTTTTGTAATCTTGAGGTATTAATTCATAAAAGTTTATTTGACATCTAATAGCAATTTGTTTTTTTTTTTATAATTTAATAAAATTACGTCTCTACGATTCAATTAAAAAATCTTTATTTATTTTCTTTACTTTGGCTACAGTTGCTATACATATTTGATTAAGTAGTTTTATACAAAACATTTTGGAAAGCTTGACAGGTGCGTATAAGGCCAAAGTTTATTTTTTTCTTGTTATTTTGGGTGGTGGGTGGACATAATACAGAGTTAAAAAAAAAAATTATTAACCCCATTTTTTTGCCTTCGCGATCCGCGACTTATTTTTTATTTTGAGATATTATTTTTTATAACTTATAAACTAAATTCAGAAAACGAATGGATTCTTTACTAAAAATAGTTTTAAATATAAAATTTATGCAATTGTTTCACTGTTAGTCCTGCGAAAGTGTAAAAAAAGCTTAAGAACTACCTTCAATAAGAGCAAGAGGTAAAGTAATACGTTATTTTTAAGTTATTTTTTAATTTTTCAGCAAAGCGTAGGTCAGAGTTAAAGACCGATTTCAAAGGCATGATTATGCTGCATATGGTAGGGATGAAATTAGCGATTACTAATTGCATAAATAAGTCATGTTAAGAAACGCTGTATGGTTAATTTTTTTTTTTTTTAGAGAAGGGTATTTTTAAGAATCAAACAGTCAAAAGTTTGTCTAAAATTATTTTCTTAATGAAGTTATAATATTTGAAAAAAGAAAATTTGCACTTTCTAAATGCTAAATTTGGTTAAGCAAATACTTGAAGTAAATATTAGTAATTTCAAACATTCACCTTAATACATTTCTATTTTAAAATAAATATATATTAATTTCTATTTAAAGATTTTCAAAAAATCTACTAAGAACTAATACAATACATAATACAAATCACCATACATAAATACATTTATTTACTACACTACAAAACTACATTTACTTAAGTTCTTAGCTACAACTACATCGTTACACTAGAAAAGTACTTGATCTAAAAACCTGTTGATGACGTTCGGGAAGTTTTACGAACTGGTGGCAAATCTAAGGAATAGTTTTCCAAGCGATTCGAACAATTAATGGCCTAAAAGAAAAAGAAATATAAAACATTAATAAAAATAATTGATAAATTTGAAAAAATTTTATTTATAAAAATGGATAAAAAAAGAAACAATTTATTATTTTTAATGAATTTTATTCTTTGACTGTCTTACACGAAATCTTTATTAAAAATAAAACATGATATATTCGAAGCAATAAAAAACAGGGGGGATTTCTTTAGACAATTATAATCGGTTTAATTAATTTAAAGATATTATACTGAATATTATTTTTAAAAGTATGTATACAAACTGATACTGATGAACCACTTACAGTACAAACAAAAATTATCAATTCAACTTGTAGGTTTTTTATTAAATCAACATACGTACTGTAGTATGATGATTATCGTTTTTTAAACTTTATTAAACAAATAAATAAATACGTATATTATGTGCATATATGTATATGTTCATATGTTTAAATTATGGTAAAATATTAAATACAATAATGCAGTCGTATAATACAAAATGCAATTTATATTTATGTATGTATGAATGTGCGTACGTAATACGAATAAAACTATTTTAACGTAATTTTAAAATAAACCAATAAATAATTTCATACCACAACCATAAACTTACTATTTAATATATTTTTATGATAAATAAATACACACATACAAACACAAAAAGCAAACAAGAACAAAGGCTACACAGGATAACAGAAACGTAAAATATTAAATATTCAAAACACATTGATGCATCACTGTTTCTCTATTTAAATTCGTTTTTTTTACTAATTAAAACACAGAGAAAATTAATTCTTGTAGATGATTTTTACAATGATACGGGGGAAGTTTAAATTTAAGAATATAAAAGGATGAAATAAAGCAAAATGGTATATTTTAAGGCTAAAAGTTTTGCATTTCTTTTAAAACAAAGAAATATCAAATAAAAATTAATTACTTGTAATCCAGTGTAATTAAATTAAATTAAAAGCGAAACAACATCAAAATCTAAATTTAAAAAAACAACAAATGTGTGATTATGTATCGTTGTTGCTGTTGCTGGTTGGTTTCATTTTATTATTGCCGCAATTTTTTTTCTTTTATTTGCGGCAGTTAAATGTGGTCAATTTCAATCAATTAGAAAAAGATTTAAAAGTTATTTACTTGCAATTGCATTGAATGCGTCTGTCTTTGTGTTTGGTTTTATTTTATGTAAATTTAAATAATAGTGGCGCCTCTATTTTAAGAGAAATCAATTCATAACCTTAACAATGATGTGTTAGATTGAGGTTTGCAAAAAAGAATAAAAAGTGCTCTCAAAACATTAAATAGCTATATACATTATTTAGGCCGTAAGCTTTGAAAAAAATGGGAAGAGCGTACGACAACAATACAACAGACAAATAATTTTATTAAATTAAGTGTTGACAAAAAGTTTAGCCCCAACAAAATTTTTGTTTACAAAAAATTCCAATAATGATATGAAATAAATTTAAGAAAATCCTGTTGCATCCATTTAAATCAATGCAATCCATTTAAAAATTCCCAAATTTAAGGATAAATCGCCAATACAGGCGAAGATTCGTCGTTTGACATTCAAGATCACGATCTGGCCAAAAGGAGCCATTGCTGTCATTAAAAAAGTTTAGTTGAGCTAGTAGAGCGAGCTTTGGTGGAATAAATACACGAATGTAGAGTTGTGCAAGAGTGACATATGGAGGGTATTTAATTTGTAGATAATAAATTTAAGTAGTTAATTAAAAAGTCGTAAAAGGACCAGTTTTTGTTTGGCAAAATGTTAACCCTTAATATTTATAATACTTTATTCGCTTGCTTAAATGTACGTGTGAAAGACCACATAGAACTATTGTTAAACGTTTAAACAATTCGGAAACTTATAAATTGGATAAGTATTTTTAAACAAAACTAAATAAATCGATTAGATATTCACATATTCTTACATATATATATATTCACAATTATCTTACAAACTGTATTCACTTGTATGTATTATTGATTTCAGATTTCTTTAAGTGGGACTTCCTTAATATACCTGTATAAATGCGTATAAATGTACGTATGTATTATTATAGCTATATGAGTTTTCTTTTTGTTTTTCTTTCTAATTTATTTGTTTATTTAAACAAATTAGGCAGATATAATCTTAAAGTGTATTTTTTGTGTTTCTTTACGTTTTTTTTTTGTGTTTTATATAAAAACTTTTCATTTTTAAAGCAACAAACTCAATTAGAATTTATTTATTTTTGTAATTACGTATTTATATTTATACAATACATCACACATAATCAAATTTCTACCAAAATACTTATCAATCGTATGTCGATTATAAAATATTTATAAATTTAATAGAAATTACGTCTTTAAGTATAAAAACAAAATTATAAATAAATTTAAAAAATTATTTTTTAATTTGTATAAAACTTTAAGAAAATGGGATACATAAATTTTGTTTTTAATATTCTTTCTTTTATATGTTTATTATATTTATGTGTTTAGTTTAACAAACTATTATTAAAAAACGAAGTTATACTTATTTTTTTTAAGTTTGTTATTTTTAAAATGATTAAATTTGTAACAAAATGTTTCTAAAAATATTTACTAAAAAAGATATGTATGTATATGAAATAAATCATTTTTAATTTGCAAACTTATAAATTGGCTTCATTTTAGGAAAAACTAATTATGTAAATGAAAGATCCAAATACTTTTATTGAAATAAATTTTTGCATTAGAGGGGCTCAACTTCACTCGTTCGTGTGACCCGATGCCATTACATTATTCTCTATGGGCATATGTAACTTCGCTTGTCCACTCTAAATAATCAGATGTAGTTCATCCTAAAGCTGCAAATCAATATTTTTTTTGTGTAAAAAAAAACAAGTCAGAGCCCTATACTTGACTGTGTCAAATCTTATATACCCTTCCTCACGAGAAGAAACATAATAGGAAGTGTATGTATGTATGTATGTATCTATGTTTGTATATATATATATATATATGCATTTACATATCCGAAAGGCAATTAAAGTCTTAGGAAACTTGTTTTTTTTTGTGATAGATATTTTGTTCTTCGCCTATATCTTTGCAGATTATGGATCAATTGGTTTAATTTTTTCAAACATGTCTATTGTTTATCCAAAAACTGCAAAAAATTAATCTTTTTTGTGCTGAAAAAAAGGTGGACGTTTTTTTTTGCTGGTCATTAATGGATATGGCCAGTTTTCAATACCGGTTATCTCGACAATATTTCCAAAAGTTTGATACCACATACAACCCTGGGTGACCTATGGGCGCTACGAAAACTTGATTTCAATCAACACTCGGACAGACGGACATAACTAAATCGACTTCCCTATCTATAAGGATCCAGAATATATACAGTTTATAGGGTGGCAAATGAATATTGTAAAAATTACAAATGGAATGACAGACCTATATATACCCTTGCCATATGTGTGAAGGGTATAATAATTATAATATGTAAATAATAATAACAACTAAAACCGAACTGTCGGTTTATTTTAAATTAAAAGTTACTCAAAATAAGTAGCTTTTTTAAAAATTAAAAAACCGGTTAACCGATTCTTAATTTGTAATAAAATATCAATTTTACTAAAACAAATTTTCGAATATTGCAATCGTTCACGCATTGTTGAAAAGTGTACATCGAGCACAAAAATGATTAGTTTGTTAAAAAAAAAAAGAATAAATAAAGATAAAAATGCATTAATATTCTTATTTTATGCCATAAAAATCTATATTTAATAGTTGTTTTTCTACGCCTGTGTCTGTCTCGTTGCCTTCGGCTTTGTCTGATGGAAAAAATTCGTGTTAAATATTTTTATTTATTGATGTTGTTTATTATTATTATTATTTTTTAATAAATAATAAAATTACTTTTAAATTGTGTTTATATTTTTGGTGAAGAATTTTTTCTGTGCAATTATGATTTAAATATCAATAATAATTTTATATTGTTTATAGATATACGTACATACGTGCATATATTAAATAAATAAAGAAATAACACAAAAAGTCAGTGAAATAAAGAATGTTCAAAACCATGTGGCTACAGATTATGTGTAATAAAAATTTAGCACAATTTATTGCACTTAATATTTTCTACATTGTGGTGTAGCGTATGATGTGAATAACATCATTAAAAACTTTAAAGCATTTTTTTTAAAGAGACCTTATAAAGTTAACAAACAGTGAAGTTTTGACAGTTTAAATTTAATTTTTGTTTAGTTTTATTATTTATCCATCTTTTTATAAGGATTTTTACTTAAAAAAAATTGAATTTTTTTTGTTTTATTTTAAAACTTTCTGAGCGTTGCCATTTTTCAATCGCTGACAATGTTTACTTAAATAATATAAACACTGGGGTAACAATATCGATCATCTGCTATTTTCTTCACACTTTAAAATTTGTATTTTTTTGTATTTTCTACCTTAACAAACCAAATGTTCATGTTATGGATTTTAACGTGCATACATATGTTTTTTAATTATTGATTTGCAAATGATTTAATTGTTGTTATAAACAAACAAGAATTTTGAAGATTTTTTGCAATAAATAATATTTAAAATAGGGAATGAACATGTTGCAATAAATTATAACAAAATTCCAAAAATTAAAAAAAAATATATATTTAAAAAATAATTAAAAGAGTATAAAAAATCAGTTTTTATACACAATAGAGTGTTTACTTATTATCCACTTGAAAAAATGTTATGTTTTTGCTGTTGAAGGTAACTGTAAAAACTAGGGCAAACGCCTGCAGGAACGTACTGCTACACGGATGGATCCAGAGCGGAGGGAATAACGGGACTGGGCCTCTTTGATGAAGACTCGGAGACCGAGATCTACTTCCGCCTTCCAGACCAAAACACGGTTATGCAAGCGGAGGTCCGGGCGATAACGGAATGTTTGATCTGGCTCAGGGCAAATACTGCGACTATGGACGTGAACATCTTTACAGATAGTCAAGCGTCGATAAAAGCGATAATATCCGATGCGACCAGATCTAGGACAGTATTGGATTGCAAGCGAATGATTAACGATTACTCAGAAAATTGCCAGTTGCGGATCATTTGGGTACCTGGCCACTGTGGTGTAATAGGGAACGAACGGGCACATAATCTGGCAATTAGGGCTGGAAAACTTCGGGCAGTGAGCCTAGAGAGCTCGAAACCCTTCGTGGCAACGAAGGCAGAGTTGTGAGATTGGGCGGAAAGAGCCCATAAGGAACTGTGGAGAAATGAAGTAGTTGAAAGAATCACCCTGAGGGGGATAGGACAAGGGAGATCCTGAGTTAAAGGAAACCGGAACTGAGTAGGTTGATGGGTGTACTGACAGGACACTCCAACTTATGAGCACACCTTCACCGAATGAAGGTGGTGGAGAATAGCGAATGCACGGTATGCTTGGAGGACACTATACCAGACGTGGCTCACCTAAAAGGTGTAGGATGGGTAGCACTGAGGAAGTTCATCCAAATGACCAAATTCCTATGAGCAGTTCGATTCTCCAATCTTTTTTCGCTCCTCTATTTATCCTTTTTCTTCTTTTTCCCCTTTTACCCATCCCAAGCAGCGCACAACAAGCCGATCGTAGGCTTAGGTGTATGTCCTAAGGGACATGAGACCCCTCGAGGCTCCTTCCGTCGTAAAAACCTAACCTAACTGTTAAAACTTTGCTGTTTAAAAGACCTTAACCACTTTGCCTACCTGAAGTAAATGTTATAATGTTATAAACTCAACTCTCTATTGAAGGTTACGAGGGTGTTGTGCATAATAATAGCTTTGATTTTCTGAATTCGTATCACACGTATTTTAAGGATATTGTAATTATGAAACAAGGTCGAGGTTGAGGCGTTTGCTTTAGATAGCAAGAATTTAAACAGATTGCAATATAGTGGAAGTTTAGAAAAATTGTTTAAATTATAGTCTTTTATTAAAAAATGTGTAATATATACATATAAGATTGAAAAATATACGAACTTAATTTATAATTTAATAAAACAAATTCAATTTTAATTATTTTTCCAAGTAAGTATTTTGTAAATTTTTCTCTTCGCGATTGTAAAAAAATATGCAGTCACGTTAGGATGCATTAATTGGGTTTTTGACTACAAGCGTGAATTATCGTGAGTTTAATGACACTAACGATACCATATCTATCGCAGTCTAAAGTCACTAGTTCTGGTGGTATAAAGATGGATTTTATTAATAAGTACGTGCACTATATTATAAGCACCTATAGAATGGATTTGACTTCCGTCAGTTCGTGAATATTTGTTCCCTAGAAATATTTCCCTTTTCCCTAAAGTTTCCACGTGAAAAAACTCGCATTTTCGGAAAAAATATGGCATCGCAGATTTTTATTCCCATGAATTTTCCCCCTTTAACTACGCGACTTTTCTCACAAACATTTTGATTGGGAATAAAAAAAGAAGCACAATGTAAATTGTTTTTTTTATTTTTTAACCGTTTAATTGGTTATTTGAGACGAGTGGAAATGCAAACAAGGCACAGCTGGCTACATTGGTACAAATATTATGTAGAAATCCCGAAATTGCCAAAGGGTTTCATAAAGAAAAGAAGGAAACTGTGACAGATTCTGGACAAATGTAGAAACTCATTAAAATAGTCAAGGTCCGCCTTCAAAATCATTGGCCGAATTAAAAAAATAGGAATCCTTTTTGATTTTTAACATGTTCATAATAATATTCAATTATTGTTCTGGTATATTATTAGGTTTGAGTTGAAAAAATCGGTTATTCAGAACAAGCAAAATCAAAGAAAATCTGGCGGCGGCCCAAAGAAAGAACATAAATTTTCTACGACAGAAGAGGCAATATATAGTTTGCTATCACCAAACGAGTGTTGCAGCGTAAAAGAAGTTGAAGTGT
>NDXZ01034704.1:0-15809 GCA_003055125.1 Paykullia maculata
TAATTTAAAACAAGTAAGAGCTCTATATTCGGCTGTGCCAAATCGTATATGTGTGTATATGTATACTTATAAATTTTGTTTTTACATGTATATCTAAAAAATCTTGATTTTTTATGATATTTAAAAAAAACTGGTAGTCGTCTTATTTGGCTTATATCTCGGTCAGTTATAAATCGACTTCCCTTTCTACAAATGAGTATTGTAGAAATTACAAACGGAGTTACAAACTTATATATAAACTGTCACCTGTGGTGAAGAATATAAAAAAAGGAGTAACAATTTCTTGATATAATGTTAGTTTTTATGTCGTTTTACCTCTTGAATCTTTCACTACACAATATGTTAGTCAGATGTTTTTCTTTTGACTTTGATTAAGATAAAAATTGTGTTGACAAATATTTATGTTTTAACGAAGGCAAATGAATCACTGTTAGTAAGTATATGTTATTACAATTTTGGTATTTTTGTTAACCATTTGTTGCTTTGATTTACTTGGCAAACGTTAAACGTGCACCTTCGACTTTTAAAGTGGTTCAATATTAATGCATTTTTTACTTATTCAAACATTCGTCTATTGGTTGATATGTGTCGCGTTAATTTGTGAAGTTCATTTTTTATTATCTGTAAAGTGTGTTTTTACCACCTTTTTTGTGGGGGCTATTGCAGTTTAAGTCTGCATGCAGACTTTTACGACAGTCTTTGGTTGACTTGCCTATTGTTGTTTTTTATTTAATTCTTTTGTGGCGCGGCAAAGTCTACCACATTATTTACACTAGTTAATTGATGGTTTTTAATAAGAAGTCAAATTAATTATGAGATTTTTTTGAAATGTTCACATTAAGCCCTAAACATTGTATGTGTTTGTACAGTGTAGCAAATTGTAAATCATTCAAAATAGTTCCCCATAATTTCGATATTAAAAGAGTACAAAAAAATAAAAAATATCTATTTATAGAAAACTTTAAATAAAAATCAGTTTTTAAATAAGTTTTTAAAAATGTAAAAAAAAAATTTTATTAATTATTTTATTTCATATAATTTAATAAAATGTATTAATTTATAAAAAGAAAACAAAATTTTACATAAATTTTCAAGTTATAAAATCATCAATAAACTTTTTCTTTATAAAATCATTTCTCTATTAATGAAAAATTGTTGTATGAATTAATAATATTTATCCTGTTAAAACATGCTCAACTAAATTGGTGTAGGAGTTTAACGTCAAAATTGTCTCCACCGCAATTGTATTGAAATTTCATTTACATGTTTGAATGAATAAATTTAACACTAAACGAATGAATGAATATTCGTTATACATATTTAAAATATAATCAAATAGGAAATGTTGTGTTTTATGTTCGTTTTGTTGTTGTATTATGTTAGACGTTTTACTTTGTTGCTTGTTTGATTATAAAATAGCGTGAAATGTAAATGTTATTGTTGTAGATATTTTGCAACCCCGGTAGCAAATTTACAACACATCAATGTGTTTCTTGTTTGTTTTTTGTTTGTTTTGCATCACTGTTTGAGACACAGCAGGAGTCTGTGAAAACATGATTTGTAAGTGTCTTAAATTAGCAGATTACAAGCTTGTGAGCTGACTTTTTCACACATGTGGTTCAAGCAGGCACCTCCTAACAAATTATATTTGTTATTTAGAAATATGTGCAATTTTATGGAAATATTATAACAATTGAATATTAAGCAAAAATATGTCTGTGTTGTTTAAATACCATTTAGACAAAGTTTAAAGGCTTATAAGAATACAGGGTGGCGCAAAATTAATGGCTTAATGGGAATGTGTCTTAAGTTTGCAAATGCCGTTAAAGGTCATAGTTTTTTGACATTTACATATGTTGTAGACAGATAGAGAATTAGCAATTTACATTAATTCATTTCTTTTGTGCTTCACTGTACATAAGTTCAAAGGTTACGCACCGATTAGCTGTGACTATTTTTCTGTTTCGTCCAAATTGTTATGATTCATAACTCGCAAAATACTTAAAAGCAAATCATGAAAACGCCCTTATTAAAAATTAAATATATTTTTAACGAATTTATTGAAGTTTTCATTTAGCTCGTTTAAATAATTATTTTAAAACTCATGCTTTAACGATTTACTTTAATAGTCAATCATAAGTAAGTTTGCTGTGTTCAAAATTAAGTAAGAGATATATTAAACATTTGGCTTAAGTATATTACAAAAGCATATTTAATAGGCAACACCCAATTTAATAAACGTAGGCGTAGTTTCTTCTAAGGCTTAAAGGAGTTTTTAAAAAAATCATGACAAAAGCTCTTTGTCTGGGTTTAAAAAAATATTAATTACAACTGTTACACTTAAAGGGCTGCAACATATCACAAAGGTGTTCTAGTCGTCTTAAAGTTACAATGAGTACTCTTTCTATGTTAAAAAATTATTTCACTTTATTTCTAAATGTCATCTTAGCACTAATAAAAAACTGGTTAAATTAAACCATTTATATTTTGTTTTAGACTAACTGGTATCTCAAATTGTTTCGATTATAAATCATTGTCTGTATTTTTTAACAAATTATATTTAATCAATCAATGCTTTCGATACTGACAAAGTTGTGTCCATATCATTCAAAATGATTAACAAATATCATGACATGTTGTATCTAAATTAATATGTACGTCAGACTTAACAATTCTCATTCACTGGCTACCCTGCAGGCCTTGGCGAAAACTACTATTTATTCAAAAACTTTTCTTTTATATATTTAAATTAATTGCGATTAATCGAAGCTCAGTAATATGATGGCCGCAATTTCAATAGTTTAATAAGATGAGGAGCTATTTTTTTTTTAAAGACAGTAGATTTAAATAAATAACCAAAAGTAGATAGATCTATTAAAAAGTAGGTAGAGTTGGCATTACTGCTTAAAGCAAAACTTTTTATCTCTTCTAGCTTTTGCCACCTTTCTACCCTCTTTTATTTGTTTTTTTTTTCATAAAAGATAACACTAAGATTGGAGCATAAGATTTAGTTTTCTTAAAAAATTAAATATATTAAATACTAGGTGATGTTGAAGAGCCAGCTGATCTACTTTTTTTCGCATTAGTTATGGGAATTGTCAAAGTTGCTTATGTTTTTGTTTACAAACGTATAAAACAACAATAATATGCTTTATTTCACACAGCTGCTTTTTGACATATCTCGTAACCGAAATACAACAAAGTTTTACTTGTTGTAATCTCACCACCACCTAATGTTATTTAAAGAAATTTTTGTTTAAAAAAAAATTTTTTTTTGAAAGTTTAGTAGTAGTAGTAGTTTTTTACTGAACAAATGATTAAAAAAAATTTTGCAAATATAAATAATATGGAAATAATAATAAAATTTATTGTTAATTTTAAAATGAAAGAAATTAATAAAAAAATCTGTTTAATAATTAAAGATTTTTCAAACTTATTTAATTTTTCAAAATACAGAAATTTAGAATTTTGTTGTGCAAAAATGGTAATCAATACTTCGATCATTTTTTTTTTTTTATATAATACAGAAGTAAGGGTTTTTTATATAATTCCAGAAAATTATTTAATGAATTTTAAATGTATAAAAAACTACAAGACTCCCCCAATTATATTAACAAACATAAGTCCAAATACACTTCAGATATACATACATATTTACATACAAACATACTATATAAAACGGATGTCAATAATGTTGTTGTCAGCTGTTGGGGCAGCATCATAAATTTGCAATTTTGAAACCTGCATTTTATTATATTTTATTTTGTCTTGAATTTGTTTATGCGATTTAATAAAATATCGCATACGTTTTTTGTTTAAGTTAAAGCAGTGCCAAAGTGTTGTTGCCACTAAATGAGGTGGTCAAACTTCTTGAGGCGGAGTTATGTATGTATGTGCTAACTTCGCGGTATTAATTTAGACGTGTGTGAGTCCATATTTAATAATATGGGTGGCTGTGTTGCTGTTATTGATGTTGTTGTTCAATTTAATCCAAAATTGTGCAATTTTCTTGTCTTTATTTAGCGCAATTGTTAGTTGGATCATGCTTGTGTAAACATTTTAAGCTTATTTAGTTAAATAATCGTTATTATTTGTTTATATTTTTTTCTCAAGTCGCTCGCTCAAACTAAACGAATAAATTTATTTTAAGGCTCAAGAATGTGGACAATTTGACAAGGGATAAAAATTTGTTTAAATTGTAAATTCTTAGAATTTAAGAACTTTGTGTAAATACATATGGATGTATGTATGTATGTATGTACATACGTAAAGATTTATGTACACACACATTCATATAACTTTTTGCATAAATTATGTTATAATTAAGTTTAAAATAGAGAGATTTTGTGTGTGTGTATCTAAATTAGTTGAACAATTTGTAATGATTTTTTAAAAAATTAAACAATTGGTTAAATGGTTTCTTTTTAATGGATTAGTGGTGCAGTTAAAGTACATGTTTAGGCGAAAAAGTTAAAAAAAAACTAGAATAAAACAATTTGTCACATTTGAATAAGGATGATATAAAAAGAAGTAATAAAGTTATCATCGGTCAAGGCCTTCACCATTATAACCTACACTTACAATATACATATTGGATTTATAAATATTTTTGCAAAATTTTCATTAGTCATTAGACTTTTATTTTGCAGCTTTATAAGAGCTTCGGTGATGTTATGAACCAATAAAAAATTTAGTAATAATATTAATGCTAAAGTAAAACTTATTTGTGGCTTATTTAATCTCGATTAAATAAGTTTAATAGGGGTTAAGGTGATGTAGAGGGGATGACCTTTTACAAGCTTTATGACCAGCTATGTACCAAAATTTGATAGAGAATTTACAATTTATTACCTTTAGACAAATTTTATTCTAAAGTGCTATATGGAAGGTGGGTGAATTAAAGGTCAACCTTTTCGAAATTCGGAAGAGAGTTTATTATTTCTATGCAACTTGTTAGTTGTGATTTCCGCCTATTTATACCTAGTTGCTTTAATTAGAAAAGAAAAAAATGTATAAGTACTTTTTTGACACAAGTCATTTTTAGTTTAGAAAATTCTTAGTTAGTAGTAACATTACTAAACGACCAATTGGCCAAAAGTCAAGGACACATTAATCGTTAATAGTTAACATTTAATCTATGGTTGGAAAACATTTAATCTTATACAATACAACTTCCCTTTTCTTTGTCGAACTAACTCAACTTGACACAACAACACAGTTTTGCTTAAGAAAAATATTCAAAACTTAAGATTAACAAGACAAATGCCGCCAAATAGTTTATTGCAACTGATAAAAATCTACAATACAACACGGATAAAATAGACAGGCACAAAGAAGCAACAACGATACAACATAAACAATAGCAAAACCTTAATCACTTTAAACATCCAGTCTTGCCAGAGCAAAGACAATTATAAAAAAAAACTTTTTTTTTAAATAGAAAATAAAAAAAAAATTGTTGGTGAAAAAAAAGAGTTAATGACTAAACATTTTTAATTTAAAGAAAGTTTTGCAAGTTTTATCAATTCTGTCTTTAAAATTTTTAAAAGATTTTTTTGGAATTCCAGAAAAAACCCCTATTTTCCGTGACGCACGCTACAACGAATGGACCTGACATTTCATACCTAATTTCAATCTTTCCAAAATAGTAAACAAAAAAAATGTTTGCTAAAATTGAAGAAAATGAAATGAATAAAAATATGGCCTTTGATCGGACCATCTATATTAACACCAAATTAATGATATCATCACCTAAAAAAATTTCAACTTTTTGTATAATCTTAAGAGACCTGAGGTAGGGTAGGATTTGGTATTATTTTTTGTATTAATGATCATCGAAATAAATTTTTTTTCTTTTATTTATAAAATTGAACATCTAGTCTAATATTTAATTGAAAAAAAATTGTGTTAGATTAATTTGAAAATTTTTTGCTTGGTAGACTGTTTCTGGGATTTGACAACATAATTACACAATCGGCAACACTGCAGAACATTGCACATGAAGCACATTGGAACATGACACAATTACACCAGTATACCATGCATTGGAAAACATGCATGAGAATAAATGTTATGCACATTAGATGCTAAAAACAAATGTGCTAAATCAATGCATCACGGGATTTAAAAAAAAATAAAATAAAATAAAAAGCAACAAAAACACAATGTAAGAAAAAGAAACATTTAAAGGTGTTGCTTGCCTCCGCGTCAAATGAAGCAGAAAATTGTGTTTTGTTGATATTCAGATTAGCCCATAGCGCGATGCCACATAGTGATTCGTTCCTACATTCGTTTTCTCTCTCTCTATTAGAGTCTATTAGAGGCAACAGGAAACAAACGTGATCACTTAATATCGGTGAATCTATGTAAATCTAAATATGTAAGTGAGTATCGGCGAAAATGTTAAACATCGTATTCTTACTGATTTTCAAAGATATTCACAGATATCGTAAAGTATTAACTGGCTTAGAATATCAACATGCTATAAATCTATGACAAAAGCTTTTTTTATTACGTTTTCTTTCTATTTTAAGTCCCTTGTTGTATTTGATTCGAATAAGAAACTGGTTTTAGAAAAGCAATCTTTATCCTTAATTTGTAAAAAAGATGAGCAACATTTTAAATACTTTTATGAGAAACTATAAAAAACAAAAAGATTTATGCGATCGTTAGTTAAAAAGGTTTTGAAAACGCCTAGTCTAACAATTGACACAATATATGTGTTTAGATGAAGAACATCTTGTATTTTAAAGTTTTTTTTTCGCAAAACAGAAAACACCCCTTGTTAGGCCTTTATGACGATGACTGCACAGAGAGAACGAATTTGTAATTTATTTAATTTTTTTAATTCCTTCGCTTCATTCACTTACGTTAACGTTTCTATACCCTTCCCACATGTGGTAAGGGAATACATACTTATATAGGTTTGTCATTCCGTTTGTAATTTCTACAATATTCATTTGCGACCCAATAAAGTAAATATATTCTGGATCCTTATAGATAGGGAAGTCGATTTAGCCATGTCCGTCTATCTGTCTATCCGTCTGTCCGTGTGTATGTTGATATAAGTTTACGTAGCTCCCATATGTCACCCAAGGTTGTATGTGGTATTAAACTTTTGGAAATACTTTTGAAAAAATCGGTATTGAAAACTGGCAAGATCCATTAATAACCGGCAGAGATATAAGCAAAAAAAGACGACTGCCTCTTTTTATTTTTAAGTTTTTTTTTACACAAAAAAATTATTGTTTTGCAGCCTTGAAAATATATTTACCCGAAATATAGTGATCTCACTTGCTAGTTCTGAAAAGTAGCTTTTTAGGAAACCATAGTACATTGGGTCTTAAGTTATTCAGACTCTTTTGAAACACAACTTTTGTTCGGATCATTTATTAAGTTAAAACACACAAGTCAAAAAGACATTTTTTAACGATTTTTTTTATTTTTAGGATTTTCTTATTAAAATTCAAAAGTTAAAGTTTGTAAAAAAATGACTTAATTTCTATTAAAACTTCTTTCTCTCAGTGTATTTTTGTACTTAACAAATGTTTTTTTAATGCATATTTTTTCAGTTTATTACCGCTAAATAATAATTTTCCTCAATTGTATATCGTTCTCACAACAAAATAATTCATAAGGTCGTTAATTTTCTATCTTACGATTAAAAGGGAATTTGCACTGAATTGAAGTGCGAAATCATAAAAATTATTTTATTACACGCTTACAAATGTACACACATATCCATACATATGTATGTATGTATGTATGTATATGCATACATTATATTTACATATGTAAAATTGGCATTTAACATTTCAGTTCCATTAAATAGGTCGCATTTTATGTAGTCTACATGCATACATATGTATGCATGTATATGTACATACGTATGTCCCATTGTAATTTATAAACAATTAGCTGGGAGTCCCGGCTTTGCACGGAAGTTATTTATTTCGAGCAAACGTAAACGCTGACAGGCTTCTCTATATGTTGCGCACAAAACACCATTGAAGATATTGACTATCACAGACTAAAATAAACACAGTTTATAAAAAACAACACCCAGAATCCAGAGCTTCTGATGGTTACTAGTCAAGGTAATATAGGCAAAATGAGAAGCGAATAGGAGGCAATTTTTATATAATTTTTAAAATAAAGTAATCTTTATAGCGAATTCATTCATAAATTCCAACATATCCGACTCTCAAATATCTCTATTTATGTATTATCTTTTTATGGGCGGTGCCACACCCCCTGATCAAGGTAATTTTTGCTTGAATAAGGAAAGTTTTGTTATAGTTAATGGTACAAAGATTTGATAAAAAAAGATATAGCAGATCTCAATACCTTTAAAGTAATCCACGCCCCCTTATATGATTTTGTCGGTTTTTGCTTAAATAAACCTACAAAAGATATCAAATTTTGAACAAAAAATACCGAACCAAACAAAAAAAGTTTCAGGCAAATCGATCCAGCTGTTTTCAAGTGATGCGGTTACATACATGGACCATTTCATTTATATATATATAGATGACAACAACAAACATGTATGTTGCACACATAAACACACATACAAACATGTTTTATATCCCTTAAAGATTATCTTTGAAACAGAAGAAAAAGCCGACTGTCGTTAGATTTTCTAACACTTTATTCGGTGTCACTGTCATTTAGCAGACAATTTTGTCATTTATTATGTCAGAAATTTTAACAATTTATTAAAACATAATGAATATGTTGGCAGTGCGTTAACAAAAATTACCAAAGGAAAAAAAATTGAAATGTAGTGTATTTTATAAGTTTTTGCTTTTGATTCCTTTATAGTTGCATAATAGTATAAGAGGGACAGAAAAAAGTGTAGGATATATTTAGTTTGTCATTCCGTTTGTTTTGTTCTCATATTTTGGCTCCCTTTTAACTTTTAAGGAAGCCGATCTTATTATGTTTCCTATTTTGTTCATTAAAGCACGTTAGGGCTTAATCGGAAAAAATGTTTGTAAAAATATACTTTGAACAGACATTTTTTATTGAAACATTGGCATTTTCTTTCCCATACAAGGCGTAGGCGTAATCTCAAATTATATATTATCTTAATATCTGGCCAACATTTTGGATTTGAATTATTAATAGTTGGCGTCTACCGTCCTCAATTATCACAAATTGTATAGTTTCTCATTTATGGTGGGTATATTAAATTCGGCTTAATTAATTAGGCATCTTCAAATCACAAAAGATTTCCTTTAAAAAAGCCAAGTGTGACAATTTTCTGCTTGACCGATCGGAAATTTGTTCTTTCGACGATTGTGCGACTTTAAAAATCATATTAAATACTTAATCACAGTGACATTATAAGACGGTTTTTGCATATTTCAAATGCAGGTGGTGAGAATTGCGCTTACGCAGGACTTACAAAATTGTGAAATCCCAAAAATATTTGTACATTTTTGGACTGAATTTACAAATTACATATGAAAAAATGTTGACAGAGTTGTACTCTGTTTGTTATGCGAAATACATACGAAATGTTTCTAGGAATATTTTATTCTCCGTACGAAATAATATTAGCAGCTCTTATTTCGCACGAAGCATATGGTTTTTGTTTACCTACGCAAAGCAATGTCGTACGCTCATAACGAATAAAACCGACAAATTTTTTAAAATCGCTAGATGGACAACATTTGCAACATTTCAAATTTTTCGTGCGAAATAATACAAGTTGCTCAACATTTTCCGCACGTTCGAACAGAGTACCAGGCTAAAGGCGTTACCTAAAATCTATAGCGGCATTTGTCTGTTCGCTTACGAAAACCTTCTAACAAAACTACTTTATGATATAAACATGTATATAAACAAAATTTTTAATTAATAAACCAACAACATGTATCTTTGGTTTTAGAAAATCATCCCCTAACATTCAAAATGTTTTTAATGCTCAAACATACTACAAATGCTGCAACATTGGTGAAAATTGCTGGTGTGAGTAAATGTTGCATTCCCAAACAAACACGAGCTGAAAAACTTACAGCACGATCAATGTACAACAGTTGTTTGAAAACGCTTGTTTGAGGTACAACTTTGAACGCCTAAATGAAACGAAAATTTTTGGAAAAATATGTTTTTTCTATTCGAATGTGCGGCGGGAAATATTAACAGATACTTGTTGTAGATTCATGTGTAACAAAGTAATAATAAAAAATTATTAAAATATTTATAACAAGAAAGTATAAAGAAAAGCAAAGTGTAAGATATATAAAAAAATATTAAATACCTGAAATTAAATAAAGAATGAAAATATTTTGTAAAATATAAGAGTTAAGGAAAAATCCTCAATGTGTTAAATATTTTATGGATAACTTGCTGAACAACAACAGGCTGTTTTAAAAGGTATGAGTTTTTTTTTTAATAAATGAAACATTTTTTAAATTAATCCTTCTTATCACAATTTTATCGTCACATTTATAACAAAATCACTCAATACTATTTACGTTTTTTTTTTGGTTGCCATAAATCATACTTATCGGAATTTCTTGATTATGTTGCTACATCATCGTTGATCATCGTTACTTGCATTTTACTTGTATTCAGTCTACCGTAATTTACCTTTAAAATTATGTCAAATATTTTTTGTTTGTTTTTTTTATCACTTTTAAATGGGTTTTTGTTCCATTTTTCTTTTCTTTTCTATTTTGTTTTTATTTATTTAAGATATTTAACAACAACATTTGTTATTATCCATTAGATAAACAAAACATCTATTACCACTTACCTTTAAAAAACAAATTTAGAAATTTTTCCTTCAGAGATTGTTTTTCAGCTGCTCACCTTTTCTCCAGTGTGTTTATTGAGAGTCTTCGGGAAGTGCTTTGCATATGATTCCATGAAAAAATATTGTAGTGTCTGAAAATATTCAAGATTTTTAAAATTTATTTACGTATTAACAATATATACAGTACCATGTTGTTTAAAAGCAGCGAAAATTGTTTGTTAAGAATAAAAATCAAATAAGAAATATAAATTTATTTATTAATATGTTATGTTATGTTAATATTAACATAAAAAAAATCATAAAAATATATTTAGCTTTTGAAAAAAAAACCCTCAAAACGAAAATGTGGTTTCATAAAAGAAAAGAACTAAATTAAATTAAAAGAAGGTGGCTGCTTTATTTAGTTGTGCTTTTTAATATGTGTTTTTTAACATTTAGCATGAATTTATATATGGATTTAATTAAAAACTTAACGACAAATTTTTCTTTTTTTTATTATTGTTCTTTATCTGTGCAAACAAAATAACGCTTTTTTTAAACAGACGATTACTACATAATGAATGGCAATGCCTTAATGTTTGTCATTATTAAAAGGATACAATTTATATTGATTAAAACATTTTTTTTTTTTAAGTTAGGGATAATTTGTATACATTATAAGAACTGCTATTACATTGCACGCTACTGTAAACACATTTAAAAAATTACTCCATAAGTGTTTAGAAGTGCCCATAAATTGCATCAATAAAAAATTTAAAGAAATATACAAGCATAGATAATTTTTTGTTTATGTTACTGGTGTTGATTGGTTCTTAAAAAAATTTTTAATTTTTTTTTTCAAATCCACAATAAAAAACTCAAAGATCTATAAATTTAATGTTGTATCTATGTAATAGTTGTGGGTTAAGCGGTTTTGATAAACAAAAGTCGTCATGCTTGATTTAGAAATTTATTTTAATTAGTTTTACAACAAATTGATCCTAGCAATTGCAAATTCATGAACAGGATTTTTGTTATACCTGTGGACTTTGTGTTTTATTTTTATACACATTTTTGAGTATCTAATTAACAGCAAATTGGTGTAATCTTTTAATTTGAGTTTATGTTGAATAATTTTTTATGTAAATTAAAAATTAAAAATTTTTTATATTGATGTCATTGCAAAATACAATAAAATGGGAGGACGTTTTTAGCCACCGTATGAAAAAAAATTTAAGCTCGTGAATATAAATGTGAATAAGAAACTTGTTATACTAATCAGGGTGCAAATAAGTACAGAACAGCTGATTAACAGCTGTTACTTTCCTATAATTAGAAATTTATTAATTTTTCTATTTTTTCTCAATATTTCAAGTTGTCAAACTTGATATACTATAAAAAAATCTTTTCTTGCGTAGTTACCCCACAATAATAGGATTATTCTTTTGTTTTAATAAACATTTATGCATTGTTGCTTAAAACATTTCTGTACGTAAAACAAATGTATATTTTAAAGCTTAAGTAAAAAAATGTTTTTGCGTTTCGATGGAACTTTCTTACTTCTTTTGTTTTTTAACAAATATTCCTTAAGCAAATCTATAATAAAAAAATTAGAAATCCGATATAAGATGATATAATAACTCCAAATCAAAGTAAAATGGACATCTATACCCTTTTTTAATTAAATTTAATTTAATATATTTTATTATTTTTTAATTTATATTTTCCACCTAAAGTAATTGTAAATAAATTTTCCAGGTACACAACACAACGTTGCCTTTAACACAACAGGCTACAATTTATTTATACATTAATTTGGATTAAGAGATACGAATAAGAAACAAAAATGCAAAACATAAGAAAACACTTGAAATTTCAAATAAAAAAAGATCAACAATAAAGCGCCACTAACCAAGTTGTTGTTGTTTTATTTATTTATGAAAATCATTAGTATTTAACTTGAAAGCAAAAACGCCTCTCATAAATTGTAAATGAAAAACAACCAGCAACAGGCGACATACAGACAGACAGACAACAGCAGCAAAGTAAGCAGTAGCATCTATTGCTACTTACGATACAATACATTTCTGGTAAATTGATTCAGAAAGAAAATACATAACAATAACTAATGATAACTTTGAGTACATTAACACTTATGAGAGTAAAATAATTTATGACGTCAGAGAAAAAAATATAATAAATATTATAGAGTAAAAAAAAAAGAAAATCTTGCATTAAATAAAGCTTCAACCAACACAACTGAAGCTTAAAGATTAAAATACTTTTTAGCGTAACTCTCGACTTTAATGCAAAAAGAGTATCTTTAAAATACATTATAGTGAAACCCCAACTATAGCGATATAAAGAAATTAAATAACAACAAGATGAATAGTTTACGTTCGAACAGTGTTTGCGACACGACTCCCCTGAAGGGGCAGGAGAGTCAAAGTAGTTGCAGCGAACCATCTTCACCAGCCATCAATGGCAGCTTGTGTGTGGGTGCAACGGCAGCAGCAACTAATTCAATTGCGAATGGTAGTTGTTTAGTGGGTGTAAACGCTCTGGATGCTACTGGTCATGGTAGTGATACGACAACTTCGTCATCGAACACAACAACAAGTACAACATTGTCGTTAAATAATCATCATATAAACAACTTCAGCAACAACAATAATAAAACCGAAAAAAGTTTAAATATTTTTGGAAATTCCGATATTGTTGGTGGTGGAGGTGGTGGCGTCTGTGTCGGTGGCGTTGTTAACTGTTTTGGAACAGGTGGCGTTAATAAACAAAAAATGGAGTTGTATGGCACCAGGAAAATATGCTGTCGTATACTGGTGGACTTAATAATATTGACATGCGGTATGTAAATTTATTAAAATTTATTTTCTTTAACTTAAACAAAAATCTAATGTTAGTGATAATGAAAAATATTACAAATTGGGCTAATAAAGGGTGATCTTTTTGAGGTTCTCCTCTTGCAAATAGAAGTAAATAAATTTAACGTTTTTTGCTTAACCAATTTAGTAAGTTTGTGTAACAGAACTGCACAGCTTTAATTTGATTTAAATTAAGTTCTAACAAAAATGAACGGCTATACCCTATTACTATGTTCACACGGACAGGAAATATCGAAGTTCTCTCTCTCATTCACGGTTTGCGGCCCAACCTGTTTCGCCATACAAAATTTCAAGAGCGAAATTACCTGTTTCATTGCTGCTAACCACTCCGAATTTACTATCATCTCCAATTTTGATGACAAATATCGCTAGTTTATCTGAACTAGCTGTCAAAAAAATGTAAACAAAATGTAAAAAAAATGGAAAAACTACAGATTATACCCTACACCAAAATATAAAACTATTTGTGCTGAAGTTTCATTATGATTAAGGCTTAAGGCGTCAGTCCGACATAGTTTTTATTTATTGTTAATGGTTGCATAAGGGTGATTTCCAGGAGTGAAACTGAAACCAGTTCTGAAAGGGTAGAGGGTGGCAAACTATTTTGCTTTGCTTTCAATATTTCCGTGAGTGTGCCTAATGTATAAAATCAAGTACATATATAGATTTTTATTACGAAACTTTGCATAAAAAGATTTTTTTGTTAAGAAACATTTTTTTTTTAGTTTTGCCTTCTACAACTTTTCTATACAATTTCCACTTAATACCATTAAAGGTTTCTTACAGGGTTTAAAATGCTACTGTCAACATGTATGAACAGCATAGCGAACAGCAGCTTTTCCATACATGTTGACGGCAGCATTTTAAACGCTGCTTTCTTATTTAATATCACCATTTAATAACCTACATTAAGTAGTTTCTTTTCTAAATTAAAATAATAAATTTATTAATTTGTTGTTTTAATTAATTGTTTATTTTCTGTTTTTTTTAATTGATGCTTTTTTTTAAATAATTAATTTTATTATTATTTAAAAAGTTTTTATATTTACTTTTACTTTCATTCATAACAATAGTTTGTTCTATATGTTGTTGTTTTTAAATAAATTAATAAATAAATATGTCGTTATCATTATTTATTCTCAATTGAACTTTTTGCACTTTGCTCGTGATCTTAAAAAGAAAAGAAAAATAAACTTTTTAAGTTTTTGTATGAGAATTTAATTTTATGTTTTAATGGGAGCAATATTTTTTTATACTTTTTAATAAAATTAGTTATTTGCTTAAGAGAAAGCAATTGCAAAAGCAATGGGTGATTTATTTTTAGTTATTTAGTTAGAAAAAAACTTCTATTTTATGGGGTATTCCTTGGTATCATAGAAAAGCAACATTCTTAGCATTAATTTCTTCAAAATTATTACCCTTTTACTTGTGAACTTCCAAGCACTTATGGTTGGGCTACATTTACATTACGAGTATAAGCAACTTTATGCAGCTCTTTCGAGAGCGAAAATAAAGTTAGGGGCCAAGTTCTCGAAATTGTATGCGAGTAAAGAAAACTTATACATACGTTTTAAAACAAATTTTATTCGCATTCGAATGCGAGAATTAGCTCACATCTTACAATAAATTTCTATGTCTAAAAAAGAAGGGGAAAATAATTGTGCAAAAAAAAATCTTAAACATGTTTTGTAAAAAGTAAAATTTTAAAAATATGTTTTTTTTTATAAAACAAACTGCATTAAAATATATTTTATTTACATTTCATGTTTAAAAAAAAGAACATCTGGTTAAACTTTGTTCTTTTGTTACTTCACACACAAGCGTAAATTAAAATGTGTATGTATATGTGTTTGACCACCACTGATTTAATTCCTTCGTTATTTGGTGTTGTGTAAGATGAGTATAATAATTTTATTTTAAATCTCATCCATTCAGTGCCCAACAGAATAACTATTTCATAATTGTTTATGCATTTATCATTCATTTTTTTTTGGCACCAAATCCATTGTAAACAGCCTTGTTAGGTGAAGGTGTTTTTAGGTTATTTTAGAATTTTTTTTTTATATCAAAAAGTTTTTATTTGTCAACCGCAAAATATAAAAATTTGTGGACGTAAATAAATAAATTTTGTTTATACCCTTCACACACACACATGTGGTGAGGGT
>NDXZ01034716.1:2047-13504 GCA_003055125.1 Paykullia maculata
AATTTAACAAACAAAAACACAAACAAACATGGAAAAAAAGAATAATAACCTAAACATAAATACTACAAGTGAAAATCATCGTGGTTCAGTGTCCTCAACTAACTCTTTAGAGGTGCCGATAACACCTACAAGATCCCCCAAAAAAGTCTCATTTTCCGATGATTTACCTTATTCGACTACAACAACATTAACGACGGTAACGCCTAACAGCCCGCAAACCATAACAACGACAACCTCATTAGCCACAAATAATAATAGTGATAAAATGATTAAAAATAAAACTACCTCGATTGAAATGGAAAATAATACCTCAAATCATAGTGATTTATTATGCGATAAAATTGATAGTCCTTTCAATTTTATGTTGTCACAAGCCGCTCAGTATTTGGATAAACTACACGGAGCTCACACTATGGAAACTTCAAGTCAAAACTTAAATTCAAATTTGATTAATACTAAATATAAAAGTAGTTTAAATATTAATTTAAATCCGGATAAAGCAAAATCTCCTGCAATACTACACCTGGCAAATGAGCATGTTATGAAAAAGCCCATTACACACAATAACTCACGATCTCAATCGCCGTTTAATGGATCATCATCATCTACAGTGCCGGCTTATTCGACAGAATCTTCAACGTCATCTTCATTATCAGTTCAATCAAGTGAACAAGAACAGCAGCAACCTCCCCCCTACAAACCACCAAGAACAACCTCATCTATTGCTACTACTACTACCAATGATAACAATACATCGCCTTTAATGTCTTCTTCAACACTCTTACCCTCACCCCCACCGCCAACAACTTCTAACATGCATGAGATCAGCGAAGAACAAGCCACTGCTCATGTCACCAAATACATGGAACGTTACAATATTAATTTAGATAAAAACAATTGTAGTTCAATGGAATTGGAGGCAAGACGTGATAAAACTCGTTGGTTATTAATTTCCGAATGCAGTGCTTTATTGGGTGAGGGCAAGCATACCAGAGAGAGATTTCGTAAATTATTTTTGGAAGAGGTAAGTGTGACTGAAGAAAAAGGGAAACCTTTTTTTTATTGTAATAAATACTGAATTATGTGCATTGTTTTTGAAAGGTAATTAAAGTCTTAGAGAACTAAATTTTTTGATAATAAAAAAATGTGTCCATATAGATTTTACGCCCATATCTTTGCGGATTCTGGGCCAATTAGTCCAATGTTTTTTTTACATATCTGTAGTTTATCCAAAAGCCTCATATTAATCTTTTTGTGTAAAATAAAAAAAAGTGGTCGTCATTTTTTTGCTTATACTTCAGCCGGTTTATTGATGAATATTGCCAGTTTTCAATACCGAATTTTTTCTGAAATATTTCCAAAGGACAGACGGATAAACAGACAGAGGGACATGGCTTAATCGACTTCACTATCCATAAGGATCCAAAATATATATATATATATACTTTATGGGGTCGCAAATGAACATTGTAGAAATAACAGACGGAATGACAAACTTATATATTCCCTTGCCACCTGTGGTGAAGAGTATACAAATAACTTTTATAAAGTGTCAAAAATCACTGTCTGAAAAATTGTATGCCAGTTGAGGTGCATGCACTTTTAAAAACTTTGATTGTGTTTTTCGCACTGTTTCATACATGGGCAAATCTTAGAAACAGTCTAGCAAGCAAAAATTTTTCAAAGTCATTTCATTACTTTGGTGTTAATATAGATGGTCCGATCGAAGGCCATATTTTTATTCATTTAAATTTCTCAGAAAAACATTTTTTTGTTTACTATTTTGGAAAGATTGAAATTAGGTATGAAATGTCAGGTCCATGCGTTGTGGCGTGTGTCACGAAAATAAGGTTTTTTTTATATTGTGAGTAGAATAAACATTTTTTTTTAAGTTTTCTATATTTTTAAATCAAGTTCATATTCTGCTTTTAAGCAAATGAAAAATTAAAATTTGCACAATAAAAAAAATAAAAAAATTTGTATATTAATTTCGGTGACGTGCGTCTTGATTTAAATTTTGGCAAAAATTGCATTAAAAACCTTTGCAATTGATATTGGATTATCGGTGTTAGCAAAATTACAGAGTTAAAAAAAACACTCAGGTATACAAAAATACATTCATTTATTTGTACTAGAAGTTCTGTTTCGCATTTTTCCTATGTTCCCATCTAACTTTGGCAACTTTAAAAAAAAAGTGTGCTGTGACGAAGCCAATGAAGTTTGTATGACGAAGTAATAAAAACATACATTATCATATATTTTAATATCTCGAAAACTAGTAGAGACAACATTTTGAAAATATCAGGGTACTTAGACCATTAAAATAGCTTTTTGTATAAAAGTTATTAAAAAAATTTGGAGATATATTATTTTTTTAATAATTAAATAAAAAATGTTTATTTAAATAATTTATTATTTTTAATTAAATTGAAATAATTACATCTTGCCAAATGTAATCAAAAAGAATTTTTTTAAAATTTAAAACACAACAAAAATTATTACCTTTTAAATAAAGGCTCCACAGCAATATTTTTTAATAATTCAAAGCTACAGGGTTGCCATTGTTAATGAAGATTAAAAAATATAAAACTGTTTTCAATATATACGTTCATTACTACATACATTCACAAAATTTTATCAAAATCGGAAACCATCTGGTAAAATTAACATGGAATTACTTTAGTGAAAAAAATGTGACGTGCGTCACTATGGGTTCACGGCTGTAAATAAAAAACTACAAATTGTTTGCCTCCAATTAAGTTATTTTAGATTTCGCCTATATTTCATCTTTCTTAAAGGATTTAGGTTTTTGGTGCTTTATTATGCAAAATTCGCTTAAAATTACTTTTTGTAGCGTGCGTCACGAAACTTTGTGATCAATTATTTCACAACAAATACCTGTTACAAAATTATGTTTTATGTCATTCGAAAGTACAAATAAAGTCCCACTAAACACTATGTAAAAGTTAAAGGTATCTCTTTTGAAAGACCAAAACATTTTTATATTTTAATCTAAAAACACGTACGAAAGTAGCGTGCGTCACGCAGGATTAGCCCATATGCATGTATATCGAAAAATTCTGTAGAAATGTTTTTAGAAATAAAGTAACAAGTTGAAAACCCACAATACACTAACACTTACTTCTAAAACTTGTCATCAGCGATTGTTTTCACTTGCTTAAATGTAAAATGTCAGTGTTACCCATTGTTTGCAAGAAAATTAATGAATTTATCAAAAATTAATTTCGAGTAAAAGAGTTTTTAGTTTTAAGCTAGGAATTTGACAAAATATTCTAAAAATTGTAATTAAAGTTTGTTAACTCAAGTCAGAAACAAACAACAAAAATTCGAACTACGATTGGATTGAAAACAATTCACATAAATGTGTACATATGTAGATGTGTGTGTATGAATGTTCTATACAAATGAATTCAAAATTCTAACAGCTTCGTAATAAAACCGTTAGACTGATTGGTGTACAATGCATTTGTTTGATTTGCACGTACATTAGAAAACGTGCTTTTCGTAATTAAAAACACAAAACCAAAAACAAAAAATTTTTGTTTTTCAATTGATGCAGGTAAATACTTTTTGTTCAAAGTCTAGAGTAGGAGATGCTTTCTCATCTACATAAACAATCAAACTTTATTTGGTATTTCAAATTTTATGTGAATTATTTGACTTTAAACAGCATTTATGAAATAAATAATATTTGTTTTTTTTTAAACTATAAGTATTTCTGGATTTATTAGCAAAAATTTACAAGTCAGTTTAAAAGTAAAAAATCAAAACAACATACTTATTGAAAACAAGTAAGAGCGCTATATTTGGCTGTGCCAAATCTTATATACCCTTCACCGCGTGTATTTACGTAAAAAAAAATTTTTTTTAATTTTTTGGTTATATCTCGTTAATTGTCGGATTTTGGTGTTTGTTAACAGAATCTCGGGAAAATTTCTGATCGTTTGATACCAATACCGTTTCCGTACGGCATCGAGGGCTGAGAAAAGTGGATTTCAACAGACGGACATGGCTAAATCGACTTTCCTTTCTATAAGGATTAAGTATATACATATGGATGAATATACTTTATGGGGTCGCAAACGAATATTGTAGAAATTACAAACAACCTTATATATGTATACCCTTGTCACCTGTGGTGAAGGGTATAATAAGGCTGTAGAATTAAATCGGAAATTTGTTAAAGTTATTTTTCCCATCGTTTAAATCTGTTGCTTCTTCTTTTATTTGCATATTCGTTGTTGTGATGTTAGAAATACTATCATAAATATATGTACATACATATACATACATACATACATTAATTTATAAATTTCATATCATTTGACAACATTAATTAAATTTTGTTGATCATAATTATCTGTCCAGTCTTTAATATTTTAATCAGAAAATGTTTATTCTGCCTTCACAACTGGTGGCCTGGGTATATATTAATTTGCCATTCCATTTGCAATTTAGTACTACAGTATTCATTTGTGACCCCATAAAGCATATATGTATGTATGTTCTGAATCCTTATAGATATCGCTATTTAGACATGTCTGTCTGTTGAAATCAACTTTTCTCTGCTTCCTGGTGTACTACGGACCCGTCAAGTGATCAGAAATATCTCTTAGATACTCGCTATTGAAAATCTTATCGAGATATAAGCAAAAAAACGACAACCTTTTTTACACATAAATTAAATATAGAAGGTGGGCCAAAAGAAATCATCCGACAGACGAATTGTTACGCAAAAAAATAGACACGATTATTCCGCGTTCTTTGACTTGTTCACTTGTATTCTGCATCTGTCTAGTTCACAAATGTCAAATCATTTGACATTCGCCGCCATTTGCTGTCAGATGACTTCTTCTGGCCCACCTTGTATTTGTATGTAAGACATGCTTTTTAGGAAATTTGAAAGACATTTAACTAATTGACCTAGAATTCGCAATGGTATGGGCGTAAAACCTACATACATTTGTATGTACGAGTATATGTATAAAAATTCAGAACATAAAAAAAGATTTCAAAGACTTAAATACCTTTCGGACATGTAAATACACACATATCTACTCACATACATATGTACGTCACGTAAACACATTTCTTATTACATACATACATATGTAAATATATGCTTTTTCTGCTTTAACAATTTTAATCTATGGTAGGTTTATTCTCCACAGAACTTCATAATTTGAGATGCGGACACGTTTGTTTATCATTTCAAAGGCCACACTTCCATCGCCTAAAATTACACTGACCACACGTAACATTTTATAAATCGTGTCTTGCCAGAATAATTCCATGGCTAATCAATAATTTGTTATAGAATACCATTTTAAGTAGAAACACTTTTGATTTCAAACGCAGATACCGTGGACCAAAGTTGACTACCTCAATTGAGATTTTTTATTAAATCAAGATTTCCAATAAATGTGTAAATATTTTTGGCGTTTTTTTAATGTTATGTGATGAATTTTATTTAATAATTTTATAATGCCAAAATGCCATTTCTGGCAAAAACGTTACTTGTTGTTTATTTTTAAATAATTGTTTATTTTTCAATTATCATAAATGCTTTAAAAACGAAACATATTTTCTAACTTAGAAAGATTTAAAATTATCTTTTTAAAAGATCAAACATTTGACTTTAAGCGGTTGTAATTATATAGCACGTCTTTAGCCGGATTTGTTAAGCATTTTATTACACGGGTGTTATCTTGTATCTTCTATTGATCAGAATGTAATTAATTTTTTCATTAGTCATTCTCTAAAAACATTATTTTATTTGCATTTAATTTATTATTATTATTGATTTTTTTCTTTTTATATTTTAAAACCCTTTGTAACTGAAAGATTGTAAAAGTATCAGGTTTTTTATGCTGTTTTAGCACATCAATGAACCGTAACGGCCTTCACATATTTTCATATTAATTCCTGTTCGAAGAAGCACAGTCGAACGGATTGTCGCATAAAGAAGCAGACATAATCACAGTATCGACAAACACGTTTCGGCTGTGTGTTTCTTTTTTTTTTATTGTCAGTATAAAAATAAATTTGCATTATTTACTGACAGAACGATATAAACAAAACCATTAACAACGCCAGAAAAAAAACAATTAAAAATTAACATAAACATTATCATTTATTAAATAATTGCTATTTGCCGTTGTTCGTTGTATTCTTTTCTTCATCTGATCATTTGCAAAATCAATCGTTTACATGATGATTTTGCAGAAAAAAATTTCTTCGTATTTTTTTATTGTTTATATTAAATAAATTCTACCATAAATTATTTGGAATTTAAACCCATTGTAACACTTTGAAATACCAATAAAAAATATACTAAAACAAAACTTACAAGTAAAAAGTTTGATTTTGTATTTTTAAACATTAAAATAGATGAGAAGGGTTACTAAGCGATTGTGCTTAAATAATAGTAATAGAAAGTTATTTAAATGTTTTAATAAATAACATTTTCGATTTATTTTAATATAGATTTTAGGATATTTATTAACAGTTTTCAATAATTTTTTTATTTTTATTCGATCTTTAAATTATTTTTTTTTTTTAACAAAAAAAGAAGCATTTCTAAGATCTTTTTTTTCCTGAAATCTCTAAACACATTTTAGTTAAGCTACTTAAGATGTGAATAAATTTCATTATTTATTTATTTCTTTTTAAATAAATATTTTTTACATTAAAAAAGTTATTTGCAAAATATACCAAGTAATAAATCTCTTTTAGATTTTCCCCCCAACATGTGCAATAATTTTTATATTATTATAAATTCAGACCTTAAAGTAAATGAAATAAATTTTAAACGCCAGACATTTTAAGAAACAACAAAATATGAAAAGAAACAATAGTACGTTGTGCGTCCATATATGTACCTATCAAAAACTGGGTAATGGCTTGATCTTACTCAACAACATACTTTTCAATGAGTATAACATACCGTCTGCATTACTTAGAAGTAGTTTTTTAATAACAAGATTATATTGTGAAACGTATTTATTTATTTATCAAATATCTAAAAAGCAATAAATGCTGCACACACTTTGGCTGAAAAAATTGTCAGAAGCCACTTGAATTACTTATTATGATTCTCGTTTAGGTTAACATACTTTAAGTATAAGTAATTGTATTTTAGACGGATGTTTATAAATTCAAACGGCGGTTCTCAAACCGGCTCTAAAGGTTTTTTTAAGTGTTTCTGTTAAACGACAAAAATTTTAGGAGCCACTTTAATAAGTTATTATAATTCTCGTTTGGGTTAACATATTTAAAGTATAAGTAATTGTGTTTTAGACGGATGTTTATAAATTTAAACGACGGTTCTCAAACCGGCTCTAAAGGTTTTTTTAAGTGTTTCTGTTAAACGAAAAAAATGTTAGGAGCCACTTTAATAAGTTTTTATAATTCTCGTTTGGGTTAACATTCTTTAAGTATAAGTAATTGTGTTTTAGACGGATGTTTATAAATTTAAACGGCGGTTTTCAAGCCGGCTGTTAAGGTTTTTTCTAAGTGTTTCTGTAAAACGAAATAAATGTTAGGAGCCACTTCAATAAGTTATTATAATTCTCGTTTGGGTTAACATACTTAAAGTAAAAGTAATTGTGTTTTAGACGGATGTTTATAAATTTATACAGCGGTTCTCAAACCGACTCTAAAGGTTTTTTTAAGTGTTTCTGTTAAACGACAAAAATGTTAGGAGCCACTTTAATAAGTTATTAAAATTCTCGTTTGGGTTAACATACTTTAAGTATAAGTAATTGTGTTTTAGACGGATGTTTATAAATTTAAACAGCGGTTTTCAAACCGGCTCTAATTGTTTTTTAACTGTTTTGATGAATTTAGAGATAAAAGCGTTTATGGGTCATTTTGACCCAAAAAAGATACTTGGGTTAACTTCTAAAATGTTTTTTAAATGTGCTTTTTATTAAAATAATTATATCTACATTTTTTGTAAAATAATTTAGAAAGTTAAGCATCCAGAAAACGTTGTTCGATTTAGTTCAAATTTTTAAAACTGAACTTTTTGATCTAGTGTCACAATGTTCCGGCCGACAACCTTTTAAATTAAATTTAAAAAAATGGATGTCACCCCAATGTACATACATACACATGCACAGAAATTAATTGTGTAAAAACTCGAATCTATTATATACATATGTACATATTAACATACAAACATATATATCTACTTGTTTTAAATTATTTCTTGTTCAATTCAAAAGGGCTTTACTTATTTAAAAAAAAAGAAAACGTGTTATTTATTTGTAGACCTTTTGACTTTATATATTTTATTTTATATTATTTCGGCTTTGAGGTCCTCTATTTATATTTATATATTTAATATTATTATAAATTGTTAATTTTGAAAAATTTTAATACATTTTTAGTCATATTTTCCTGAAGATGACCAACAAAGTTGGTCGAAATATCGGAAGACAACATACAAATAAACACATAAAATAAATAAAAAACAAAAAAGAGAAAACATAAACTTTTTACAAGAATCCCAAAAATAAATGTTTTTTATGTTTTTGGGCACCGTTTGCTTATTATTTCTTTATAGTTAATACATTTCAAAAGTAACCGGTTTAGTTTTTATCACTAGATTGTGTTAAAGGAATATAAAAAAACAAGTTAAAATGCACTAATCGGCTATGCCGAATCTTAAATACCCTCCGCCAACTATATAATAATTGTAAATCAGACCGTAATAGCCGGTCAGGTCCGACCATCATATACCCTGCGTTACAGTGTTTGAGTTAAAGCTTCGACATTAGACTTTAGTTGGCCAAAATGGCTATAGACTTTTTTAGAAGTGTGCCTAATATGGAAGCTAAGAATTAATTATGGAAGGCTTTCTGTAAAACTTATTTGCAGTCAATTTTAACAGTTAACAATGTCACAGGTGTTTAGGTAATTTCGGTAGAATCTAGAATCAATTATAGATCATTCATCGATATCACCACAAAAATTTGGTAGTTAGATTTTTAATCCTATAAAACTTATATGTGATTTTTAACTTGATGCCAATAATAAAAAGGGTTTTATGAATATTTCTTCGAGAATAGATTTTATGTGAGCCAAGATCAGGCCATCGCAAAATTTTATAAGCACATTCGGTCTAACATAAAACTTGTGGGTTTTTTAATACCGAAATTTATTATTAATTTAAAAATGCTCTCGTTTTGTTTTTAACTTTTAAATAAAAAAATTATTTAAATCAATTATTAGTATTTTTCAACGTCATTATAACACCGCGTTACACACATTCTGTCCTATGAACCAAATATACTTTTTCGGAAAGGGGAGAAAAAATAAAAATACACGTGTATCGGCGACTTTCATGTACACGTCAGAATTTTTTTTTTATTTTAAAATATTTCAAAAAAAAATTGAGGAAAATCTGAGAATTGATAAAAATCTTTTTTTAAAAAAATTTGACGTGATACAGACATTTCCACGAGTCTGCCTGCGAAAATTCAGCTCCATTGGATCACGGAAAAAGGGTTAAAAGTCGATCCAAAGTCTTTCACACAGGCGGACAGTTTACAATAAAGTATAAAGCTCGTAGTGTCCGTCTGTCCGCCTTTGGATCGATTTTTAACCCTTTTTCCGTGATCCAATCGAGCTGCATTTTTGCAGGCAGACTCGTGGAAATGTCTGTATCACGTCAAATTTAAAAAAATATATTTTTATCAATTCTCTAATTTTCCTGAATTTTTTTTTTTTTAATATTTTTAAATAAAAAAAAAATTTCTGACGTGTACATAAAAATCGCCGATACACGTATATTTTTATTTTTTCTCCCCTTCCAAAAAAAGTATATTTGGTTCATAGCACATAAGAAAAGCTCGTTTTTGTAACGCGGTGTAATTGGTTATCCTTTGGATAACACAGTATGCATATTGCATATCACACTTTCAAATTATAAGAACTTTAAGCCAAAAATAAAATTCAGGAATAAATTTATAATAAAGTTCAATAAATAATAAAAATATTTTTTTTTCTTTTATTGGGTCTTTAGGAGTTTCAACAAAAATTATTTCATTTATTCGATTTGGATGGAAATGGTTATTTGGTACAAGATCGTTGGATTGAACATTTGAAAGGACGTTTAACGTAAGTTTTTATTTTAGAAATATTTTTTTTTTTAACAATAAATAAATAAATAAATACAATGAGCTTAGACTAATGTTTTCATACGTTAATTGGAATGACATTGTAAAAGTAATTTATTCAGCTTGAAAAAAAATTTTTTTTTCATTTTATTCGGTTAAAAACATATCGGACAACTCAATTTTTAATAGACAGGGGGCAAATTACGGCATTCGATATCGATCGAAAATAAAAAATTCTAATTGGAATTCCTATACCAAATGTAAAGAAAACTCGATCGATCGAACAAAATTTCATTCGATATCGAATGCCGTAATTTGCCCCCAGGATTTTTAGACCCAAATTTACAGTCATCACATATAGTTAACCAAAATCCATTGTTAAACTAATACTTCATATTCATAGTTCCCTCTATTCTGTATTTCGATTCAGTTACGCAAGTACGGAAAAAACTGAATCGTAAGAAAAAGAATCAGACTAAATATATTTCAAAAGTAGCTGTTCGCTGTGGATCATGTGAAATATAAACAGAAAAAATAAACATTTTAATTAAAAGTTAAATTTCGTGCAACAAAACAGTAATTCAATAAACAACTTAAACAAAACCTACCTACGGTCGTAATGCAAAATACACACAATCGTACAAAATTGTAACGAAACGAAACGCAGAATATCAATGTTGCCAAACGGAGATAATTTTAATTCAAATCGAAATGCAGAAAAAATGTTGATGTGGGTAAAAAAAAAGCAACCCTATCAAATTATCGAATTTCTATAGCACCTTTATGAGGTAAAACTGTATTGTTCCTGTTCATGTAAAAAACTTTCAACACATTAGCTGTTGCCCAACATTTAATTAATCGATGGCTTTTCTTGGCTTAACTAATGGTAAACAAAGAGCTGTGAATAAAATATCATTGGCGCTAAGCCCTTGTCTTTAGTTAGCTAATGGAGGTGAATTTGGGCATTAATGTTCCACAAATTGAAAATGAAATTTTTTGATTAAAAATAGAACTTATAAATCCAACATAAATTGAAAAAAACATATATTTGATTTACAAAGTTTTGTGTTTGACCGAATAATAGGGTATGCGAAATTCATCATTGCTGCACAAGCTATTCATTTTGATGTGAATTCTCTGTTTTAGGGTTTAAGCAAACATTGCACAAAGAATCAAACAAAAACAATGATGTTGCTGCTGTTTTTATTTTTATGTTACAGCTGAAACATCGTAGAAATATTGGCTGGGGTTGCCAATTGACTTACATATTCACCTAATTATACCCTTCACACACACACATGTGTTAAGGGTA
>NDXZ01034741.1:0-17853 GCA_003055125.1 Paykullia maculata
CCTTAACACATGTGTGTGTGTGAAGGGTATAAAAAAATAGAAGAAAAAATCAAAATCAAATGACAATGTCAACAAAAAAGAAAAAATAAATTAAAATAAGTTTTATTTTTAGCAAAAATAAATAAACAAAATAAATATTTTAGGATAAATAATCAATATCAGCTTTTTTTTTGGGGAGGCACAAAAGAAGGAAAAGAAACCCTAAAAAATTAACGCTAATAATAAAATTAATAAAATGTTTACTATATGAAAAAAATAACCATTTTTTGTTTGTTTTTAAGCAGACTTTGGTCAATATTGATTTAAATCTTTTTAAATAACATTTTTTTTAATTTGATTTATTAATAAAAAAAATTTTTGTTTAAACAACTTTCTAACAACACAACCGATAACGATAAGTGTTAATTATTAGACAAAATAATCAACTTAAATTAGTAAAAAAAATATAATTTTTTTTATCAAAAATAATTCAACAAAATAAATATTTTCCAAATTAATAAACAAATATTACAACTAAAGTAGACGTAACCTTAAAAAAATAAATAAAATGTTTTATTAAATATATAGTAACAACAAAAAAAATGGCAGACTTTGTGTAAATATTGATTTAACACTTTTCAAATAACAAATCTATTACAATAAAAAAAAAAATTAAATATTCTTTCTATTAACTTTCTTACAACAACCAATAGCGATTAGTGTGTTAATTATTAATTATCACCTACCAAACAAACATTATATGAATATAAATTATTGATAAATATTTATTTTAAAATTATTAATATATTTAGCTAAATTATAAACGCTTTTGTAGCATCTTATCAAGTTTCATCACATGATCAAATTATACATATGTATATTATATTGTATTGTGTAATTTTGTTAAATTCTCTTTTAAACCCTTTCTTCCTCTTTAGACAGGGGAAGTTTACTTTTACAAAGTTTCTGTTTTGTTAGAACATTCTTCGTACATAAGGATTTTTGGAATTTGCGAATACAACTCAGTTTGTACACCCCTACTTTCTTCTTTCCTCTTTCTCTGTATCTCTTCTATGAACTACAGACTTTGCAAAAAAAAAAAACGTTCCTTGTGTGAATGCACAATTAGACAAATATGTAACAAAAAAATGTAACGACTATTGCTAAATGTATATAATACAAAGATATATTTATTCGTTAGGACAAACATAGACGAAATTTAAAATTTAGTGAATTTCACACCAAATTCGATTATTGTTACTTTGTAAATTCTCCCATACATTTTGTTATTAAATTTTTTACTTATTAGTAGTTTAAATTAAGACTATTTATGTCTGTGCCGAGCGGCTTATGCCAGCTAAGCTGAGCCGTCGATAATTTTTGGCAGTCACCTCCGCCAATAATTCGTTGCCTTTCAGTTGGCTTAAGAAGAGCCAATTCACAAAGGATCTTGTAATTGTTTGAAAATAATGAAAAAAACCCGTCAAAAATTCATTCATTCATTGTGGCTTTTATTTCAATGTTATTTGGCCCATTAATTTTGTAACCCAAATCTTCATTATTAGATTATAAATTCACACAAAATTACTTTTTTTAAAGAGAAAGTTTTCTGTATGTTGAAAAACTTCAGTATCCTTTAAATCCAACCAAAAATATGTGGGAAAAATACTTTAAACTCGCTTAGTAACTAGATAATTAAATTGTATCTTTTAATTCATCAGCAAACAAAAAAGTAATTGTATACATCTAGACTTTAAGTTGGCTGGCAGCTGAATAAAAGCAGCCGCCGACAATTTTCGCAAGTGTCGCCGCCGCAATATAAATATAAATATCGTTGTTTTTCAACTAAAATTAACATTTAACTTTGTGCTTTTCTTATCTAAACGTAGCATGGTTTTTTCTTTTAAATATATTACTTTCTTGATGTAAACAACTGTTTTTTTCTCAAATTTTAACGTTACAAAAAACTGCAGTACATATTGAATAAGAAGTCAAATGTTTTAATTATGTAATAGTTTTTGTCAGCTGATTTGTAACAGAACAATATGAATCTGCTACTTATTCCACCTCCACCATTAGTCATCCAATTAAGTGTGTCAATTGAGCGATTTTTAGTGTTTAGTTTTTTTTAATATGATGGGATATTAAAAATTATTCGCTAATGATTTCTTTGCAGATTTATATCTATTTTTACCTTTAAATTATTGCATTTTAATTGCTGTCAACATTGTTGATTTAAATTTCACATGCTCGAGTACTAAAATTTAATTAAATGTATTTTTTTCTGTTATAATTTATTTGCCTCATCATTAATATAATGTATATTTTAATTTAATTATTTACCTAAACAATTTGTCAAGGTTTTTTCGTTTATTTTTCTTTTCTTTAATGAAATTAATTTTGTGTAGCAAAATTGATAAAAACTAGATCTGTGTGTTTAAGAAGAAAAGGGAAATAATATATGTTTAAGTGGTTGAAAAATTAGGGTTGTGGAACAACAATGTATGCTAAAGATAGAAATGAATTCTAAGGAGGGTAAATAAAAACAAATATTTTTAAAATATATTTTAAACTTATAAGGAATATTATTGTTAAATTATAAATAATTAGAATTTACAAATTACTGTTATTATTATTGTTGTTTATGAAAAAAAAAATTGTTCTTTTAGTTATCAATTGTTTTCTATGGGTTTAAACAATTTTTATCATAAAAATAGTCGTGCTCTTACAGTTTTCACTAATTTAAACTTGTTTATGTTTAAAAATGCCTTAAATTATAGAAACAAATCAAATTTTGCTTAAAACATTTTACTTTAATGCCCCCCTTAAAGTATTTCATTCCTCCGCCCCACCTTAATTTGATTTTAAACATTTTTTATTATCATTGATCGAAGGCGGCAACTACCTTAACATGAGTAAAATTTGATTACAACAAAAACAAAAACGCGATTTTGATGCCAATTAAAAATCGGAAGAAAAATCTGTGTAAACGTCTCGTGGTATCGAACATTTGCTTTGATTTTACAATGTGACAACTAAAAATTTTTTTCTACGATTTTTTTTTTCGAATTTCTTTTTTATATATAAAGTAAAATATAAAAAAAAAAAATACAACAGAATAAACAGCAAATGAATGCGAATTTTTTTGCGAAAACTCTTGAGGGTCTAATGTAAAATCTTTGTCTAATATTGAACTAGTTTCGGACAAACGTTAAAGCAATTAACCTCTCTTAATGTGTAATAATTTAGAACAAATTTTTTAAACTAAAAAAAAGAAAAAATTAAAAATAAACAGAAAAAACAAAAGTTAAAAAGAAAGCTTTACGCTCAATAAAATTTGTTTTAATAAAAATATTTAAAAAAATAAAACAAATAACAAAGAATACAATATATTAATTAAACTTGAAAATATTAAAAGCAAATCACGTAATCTGTTGAATAAAAAGATTTTTACTAAAAAAAAGCGAAAATTTTAAACACAATCGATTTTATAACGTTTACTGAAAGCAACATAACCGCCAAAGTGAATCAATCAACAGGACGCCCGCGTAAAATTATAAAAATTATACGAAAGAAAAAGAAAAATGACAGTACTGGCGATTCCGCGACGGCTACCGATACTGAGCGTAAAAATTCATGCACTTCATTACGTTCCCTACAAAACGACAACAACAACAATAATAATAATCATAATGATAATGACGATGATACGAATACGACAACATTTATCAAATCCGTCTCTTGCAACAACGTTACGAGACGTGTAGTAACGCGTAAAATTATTAGACGTAGTAGTTGTGTAGATAAAACTAATAGTAGTAATGATATTGTAACAAATTCTGAAACAAAACCGCCACAGAAAGCACAAAAAGCCAAATTTATTACTTCATCATCGACTTCAACGTCATCATCTTCATCCTCTACCTCTTCCTCCTCAAAGTCAAAGTCATCGTCGTCAACGACGTCAACATCGACAACGACGGCTACAAGTTCATCTCTGTCAGCGACTACGACAACAACCACCACCACAACGACAAAAACTTCAAGTTCAAAAAAGGCCAAAAATGTTAAGGTTCTTACGCGTACCGGTAGTACGGTGAAAAAATATGCCGATCCAAGTAATAGATCAATTTTTTAGACCATTTTTTTTAAATTAATATTGAAATTAAATGCAACCAGTATCGTTTTTTATCCTTAAATTTTCTCCTTGAAAGCTAATTAGCTTTTAAAAAATTTATACAAATAAATTGACAGTTACTGTTGAAATTAAGAAATTTTAACAAATCAAAGTCTATTATTATTTTGAAACATCTGAATTTTATCTTTTTTTTTAATTCAATTCCTTAAAATATAGAATTTTAATAATTAAAATTATAAGTTAACAAAAACGTTCGTTTGTATGCATGTACTTACATACGAACGCTATTGACTACCTTTATGTGCATCCATGCACATGTTGTTATAGAGATAACAATGTTGCCAATTAACAATAAAACAATTTCAGCCGTTTTTTCTTTTTAATAACATACTGGGGAACTAGTTTCAATAAAATATTAATAAATTTATGTAAATCAGCAAATGTTTTAAAAATTTGATTTTTTTTAAATTAAAAATTCCCATTTTTTTTTATTAATTTACTTTTTTTTAATCAATTTTTTTCTTTTTGCTTAAATAAAACATTTAATTGACGTAAACGATTTTTTTCTTTGATATTTTTTATTTTTTGAATTGGTCTTAAATATAACATTGTTCCGTGTCCTCTTCCTCCCATTTGCCTTGATAGAATTTTTTTTTTAATTTCAAATGTTTATGCCAAATTTAATTATAAAATGTTTTATTGCAGTACAAAAAAAAAATTCAATAAACATTTTTTTTTAGAAAAGTTTCAATTTCGTACAAGAAAATCAAATTTCCTTTTCCTTTAAAATTTGTTTTTTATCTAAATGAAAAATAGATTTTTAAAAAGTAAACACCTGTCTGCTTAACAAAAAAAAAACCTCAATTACACATTGGCATCATATTGAAAACCTAACAATAGAATAATTGTTTATTTTCTATATTAAAAAAAAAAAAAACTAAACTAAAATGTATTGATTTGATTTCATTTTTTCTTCGTACAACTTTTAGCAGAAGACTTGAAAACATATTTTTGTTATCTTTTTTACTATTTTTGCTCCAATTTTATTATCAGCTTTGAAATTAATCAAATGTTGTTTTTAGATATTTAAATATTTCAAATTTGTTATGAATATCAGAGTTTAACCTAAAAAAATTTCATGTGTTAAAGTTTCTGTCAAAAATCTTAATTTGATTTAACACTCCATTAATTACAATTTTTAAGCCTATATTTAATAGTTATTTAATATCTTTTTAAGCAACATTTAGAAGCATTTTTTTTCAAGTCACTTTTGCACATTAAATAATATTTTGCACTAATAAAAATTGGCCAATTACTATCTAACTTGTGCTGGCTGTTTCTTATCTAAATTACTGGAAAATTTGAACAAATTTAAAAAGTATATTATTTTTTTACTGCACATGCGAGAAAGACCATTTAATCCTGGGTTTTTTTCTAGAATTATTTGTTTATATCAATGAAATCAAAACATTTGCTGATTTTTTTTAAATTAATTGTTGTGTTTAGTGTTAAGAACAAATAAAAAATGGGCTTTATAAATATACATTTATTCGCCACAGGCATGAAGCAATTAATTGGCAAGTTAAATGATCTATGGCCTGAACATAGCGTAGCACTTTCCATTCCAAAGGAAATAGATAAAACGAAAGAAAAAATATCGGGAGTTGAAGAAAAAGAAGGTAAAAGTCTGCTTTGTGCAAATTGTTAGTTTTTAAGAAATAATATGTACATATACAAGATTAATCATAAAAGTTTTAAAAACTAAATAAATAAATAACTGAACACGTGCTACAAATTAAGCAAGTAATCATACATATATGTATGTATGTACATACAGGGTTGTCGTGGAAACAATTTCTAACATAATTGGATTTAAAAACGTTAAATATTTAATTGGTTTTATTATTTAAATTACGTTTTAAATATGAAACTAAGATTAGTTATTGGAAATTAATAATCCAATACCAACAGCAATATCATTCCATTAAAAACCTGATAAAAGATTTTTAAAACCTCACAAAATTTTATTCATAAACCTTTGATAAATTTAAATATTGTTTATGAATAAGGGGGTTTTTCCTACAACACTTACGCCCAAACTCATTGTCATTAGTTAACTAATGGCAATGGTTTGGCTAATGATAATTTGTTTACAGTTCTTATTCCCAATCTTAGCCGTTATGTAACGCATCAACAGCCCGTCTAAACGGTATAATTTAAATTTTTATATATTTAAATATTATTTTATCAGTTAATAATGGAATTATTTTAATTATATTAATTTTTTTTAATGTTAAAACCCCAAAAAATAAAGGCGTCGTGCAAATGTGTTTAACATAATTTTTCTAAAAGTGGCAACGCTGCTTACCTCCATAATTCCTTTGTTTAGTCTAAGGTCACACACGACGATTATAGTTGCGCTAGTCTTGAGTTTATAGATGTTTTTTTACAGTTTGCGGTGAAAAGAATAAAAAGGGAAAAATAATCTCCGGTACTCGGCTATTTCAAGCAATTCTCTCATTCGTTTTTTTTAGTTGAACATTTGACATTGCTTTTCAAAGAAAACAGAAAAATTGCCGAAGACATTGACGTGTGTGGACATAAAAGCAAGTTCAAAAGATAATATTGAAAAAGTTGGGCAATTAAAATCGTCGTGTGTAACCTTAGACTTAAGTGTTTTTACAGTTTTGTTTACATTTTAAATTGACAGGTACCCTCCTAACATTCGGAAAATTGTTTTGTGATAAATCACCTGTGTCTTCTTCCAGTACTTTTGATTATCAAAAACTTATTAATCACTTGTGCGCTTGAAAAATATTGTTAAATGATATGTACCCACTTATGCCTTATCTATTCAAAACTACAATAATAATAAAAAAAATTAAAATCAATTCGGACATGATTAAAAACTGATCAGAAATCCGTTTAAAAAGAACTTATCATTTGTGATTAGAAAATGAGCGCATAATATTTTTGATTGTTTTAATCGCTAAGAGGTGTCAAAAAAACTCGAATATGATCAATAATTTCATTAAATGTTATTTGGGTATTTATAATAAAATATTTGTGCAATTTAGACCGACAGTTTACTATTCTTTAACTATTGGTTTCTGCCGTCAGTTAAATCTATAATATAGTCACTTTACGCATTTCCATAATTTTAAAGTTAACTAAAAATTCGTAGCTCCGAATGTAATTTTAATGGAAAAATAAGTGTTGTTTCTACGTAACATTAGTTTTTAAAAATATACCACTTTAACCTACTTAAAATAAATTGAAAATATTTTATGTATATAGGGCATACAAAAATGTGTGCATTTTTTTTTTTTGTTAAATCTCAAAACCAAAATAAGTTATTTTTAAAATAAAACCACTAATTCCTAATTGCTATTTACGTAACATTTTCACTCAATGTGGCAAAACAACGATACATATTTCCTAATGAAAATTATTTGACTTTTGTTTTTGAAAAATTAAGCTGTCGTTTTTATTTTGTAAGAGCCGCCGTCACATTAAAACTGCTCAACCGCCGTCGAAAATTCTGCACAAATGTAAAAAGTTCTTTTAACGGTAATTTAAATTCTTAAAACAAATAAAAACAAAGCATCATAACAGTGATGCCAAACAAACGTTATAAAATCTGTAGATACCATACATTTAATTTTAAAATGCAATAAGATTTAATTTAAAATATTTGATTTTAATAATGTAAAACTGGTTTGAAACTGTTTATTATATCAAAGAAAAACAACTAAACAAATTGCCTTTTAAGCCAGCATTTATTTTAAAAATATATTAATAAAATTCCATTCAAGTTTATTTTGATTCTGTTTTATGTTTTTACAGGCAGAGATGGTTCAAAAATTACCACAGTTGTTGCTACTCCTGGCCAAGGTACCGATCGTGTACAAGAAGTTTCCTACACAGATACAAAGGTGATTGGCAATGGCAGTTTTGGCGTTGTCTTTCAGGCAAAATTATGCGATACCGGTGAACTGGTAGCCATTAAAAAAGTTTTACAAGACAGACGATTTAAGGTAAACATTGAACATTTTTTAAATAATCTTATTTGGCAAAGCATCATAAGTCGAGATAGAAAATGTCGTAAGTTTCCTATAAGAAAGGCTGAGGGGTTACACTAATCGGTATCTTTTTCTTTTTTATTTGATTTTTACTTTTCTGAAAACTTAAAAAATTGAAACTAAGATGTTTTGTCAAAAGTCCACAACTACTTACATAAATAAATTTTAAATTTCTCAAACTTTATTCATATTTATTTTCTTTCAGAATCGTGAATTGCAAATTATGCGTAAACTGGAACATTGTAATATTGTAAAACTTTTATATTTTTTCTATTCGAGTGGTGAAAAAGTGAGTATAACAGTTTAAGATTTTATTATGAACAACATATGTATGTATTTTTTACTCTTTTTTCCTAAGTATTAATTCCCTCCAAACCTAATGCAATTTTCAAATTCACTAAAAATAAATTAAAATTGGAAAAATCTTAGGGGCATGCTTTTTAAACGTAACTATATTAAATATTAACTAATAACATTGGTTTTAAAATGTTGTCTAATAAAAATAGGGAATTATTTTTCTTTTTCATTTCTTCACAAAAAACAAACAAAAAAAAAGCATTTCCTTTTACCACTTAGAACCTGAACGTTTCAAATTATTTTTTAGTCCTTTTATTATCCAATAAAATATCTTTTTTAATTTTGTGTTTTAATTAGTTAAAATTTTATTTTTAATAATTTATTTTTCTTATATGTTTTAACAAAAAAAAAAAAAATAATAATAATAATAAAAATAAAAAAATAAAACTTTTTAAATGAACGAAAAAAAAATTGTTTCTAATCGTACGTTCTAATTGTGATTGTTCCATCATCATTATCAACTTTAAATAATCAAAATGTGTACAAAAATTGTGATAAAAATGTTTCAATTACAAAACGTTTGTGGTTGTTAACTATATACAAATATCTAATTAAATATGTGTTTGTATATGTAATTAAATGCAAAAATAATAAAAAAATCACAAAAAAAATATATTCAAATACATACATGTATGTATATGTACACAAACAAAAAGTTAGCTGAATTTCCCATTGATGTTGGGATATTTGCTTCGGTTCTTAAACCACAGGTACCTATAAAGCCATCTCAAACAAAAACCAATCAATCAGTCAATCAAATTCATTTAAAACTTCAACTTTAAATAAATACAATATAAAAAAAATATATATAAATATCAATTTCATTCACTTTAATCTCCTGCTCAACAATTTAAATACAAACAAAACAATTATGCTAAAATATTGAATTTTCAACATAAACGCATTTGTAAATGGCTTTGAACAGAAAAATCCAAATCATCTTTAAATATTTTTTTCGCTTCATTGAAAAAAAAATTGGTGAAAATCAAAAAACATGTTTTTTATTTAGAATTTGGCTGCTAATTTTATAATTAAAAATGTAAGCATGCAAAAAAAACATAAATTTAAAAATTAGAAAATAAATATTAAACAAACAACAAAATTTTAAAAGGCATAATACATTTACATATATACATTGTTTTATTTTATAAAATTGTTCAGATAATGGTGTCTGTATTTAAAGTAAAATACAGTAATTTTTGAAGATAAATCCTATACTAGTTAATTCTTTTGGATTTCCTCCGTATTATTAGGGAATTTTAGGGAAAAACTACTATTAATCCTTTTTACTTTTTCGGTTATAAAAACTGGAGTAATTAAGAGTATAGGCTGGCATCACTACAGACAGGTCACACTAGGAAATGACAAATAACAGCGCTATTTTCGGCTGTGCCAATTCTTATATACCCCTCACAACGTGTATTTATGTATGTATGTATTTAAAGTCTTAAAAAAGTTGATTTTTTTATAATATTAATTTTAGTCTATATAGGTTTTTCGCCCAAATCATTGCTGATTCTGGGCCAATTAGTAAATTTTTTAAATTTCCCAAAAACACATGTCTAAATATAATAATTTTTGTGTAAACAGAAAAAAAAATTTTTTTTGCGAAAGAATCTTGGGGAAATCTCTGATTGTTTGATACCAGTAACGGGCTCGTACGTTATAAGGGGCTGAGAAAACGACTTCCCTATCTATGTATAAGGAATCAGAAAATATATACTTTATGGGGTCGAAAATGAATATTGTAGAAATTACAGACGGAATGACAAACTTATTAACATACATGTTATTTACCTGTCACCTGTGGTGAAGGGTATAAAAATGAACTTAAGCCGGAATAAAATACAAAATAATTGTCTTAAAAGAAAATAAACTAAGTTGCCAGCTGGATAAAATCTGGCAACCAACTCGCCTTAATTGTCGGAAAAAAACAAAACAAAAAAAAAATCAAGACACCCTATCAAACATGATCCTCAATTTTGCCAAAAAAAAATTTGTTTGCCAACTGCAACAAATTTCGTGGTTTTGTAACAGTTAATGGCCATATTGGTTGTTGACTGATAGTGTGTACACAAAAAATACATAAATATTTAAAGCGCAAACATTAATTTGTGGACACCAAAAAACGTTGTTATGAAAGTCTACATTATGTATGAATCGTGAAATAAAATCAAAATTGTATAAATTTGTATTAGATTTAATAAGAAATAATATTAATACATATAAAAATGTGGAAAAATAATATGAAATGCATGAGCTTAGTCACTACGTTACATGTGACAACAGTTTCCTTTCACAGAGTCAACCTACTCTTTATATCTTCATTTTTTAATTTTTAAAGGCAGGTTGTAATTACCGGCCGTGATAAATTAATTAGAAAAAATAGTTAATTAAAAATATTTCCTTTAAACAATTTTAAAAGAATTTTTTATAATTTAACTTTTCTTTACTTTTTCTGTGTTATTTATTTTATTAAGAATTCATTTAAAATTTACCTCCTTCTGGTTATAACTTTAAACCGTTAGTTAACATTGTAATTTAGTTTAATCTGGTAACAGTGAGAAAAATAAAAGCAACAATAGGAAAAGTGATGCCAACTACTTGAATAGAAACTTGCAAATAATTTGAAATTTTATCTCTGGTGTATGTATGGTTTGATTTAATTTGAAAAAAAAAAAACATAATTTCTTTGCAAAACCTAACATCCATTACAAAATCGTATGCTAGTTTTTGTAAAATAAACATTTTTAATAGCATGCGAATTATTTTGTTTAAAATTTTTTCTGTTCTTTGGTTTTTTCTAACATTATGGATTATTATGGTGTAAAAAGTAAATTAAAAAGTTTTTAATTAATAAAAAAAAAAATTCTATAAAAAACTTTTTGATGCGTAAAAAGCCATGATTTTTTTTCTTTTTTTAAGTTTTATACATTTATTATTTTCTTTTACTTATTTTTTCACATATTTTTTTCTAGTTGAAGTAAAAAAAAAAAACAAAAAAAAAGGGTGTTAGTAAAAACAAATATTTAATAAATCAATTTTGTGTATTGAATTGTTTTCTTGCAGCGTGATGAGGTGTTTTTGAATTTAGTACTCGAATATATACCAGAAACCGTTTATAAAGTGGCACGTCAATATGCTAAGACTAAGCAAACAATACCTATAAACTTTATAAGGGTAAGATTTTTTGTAACTCGAAAGAATTTTCTTTTGAGATATAAAGTACATGATGTTATTTATTTTGTTCTTTTCATTTTGCAGCTTTACATGTACCAATTGTTCAGAAGTTTGGCCTACATACATTCATTGGGTATTTGTCACCGTGATATTAAACCACAAAATCTCTTATTGGATCCAGAGACCGCTGTTTTGAAATTATGCGATTTTGGTAGTGCTAAACAGCTGTTGCATGGCGAACCAAATGTTTCATATATTTGTTCACGATATTATCGGGCACCAGAATTGATATTTGGCGCTATTAATTATACCACAAAAATTGGTAGGGTTTTGGTTTTTTTTTTTTAATATTAAAAGAAAAATTGTTTTTTTTTATTGTTATTTTAATTTTTTTTTATTTTTATATTTTATAGATGTGTGGAGCGCCGGTTGTGTTTTAGCTGAATTACTTTTGGGCCAACCTATATTCCCTGGGGATTCTGGTGTCGATCAATTGGTTGAGGTTATAAAAGTTTTGGGCACACCCACACGAGAACAAATTCGTGAAATGAATCCCAATTATACGGAATTCAAATTTCCACAAATTAAAAGTCATCCATGGCAAAAAGTAAGTTGAAATTTTATTTCATTATGTACGTTTTATTAAATCCCAAATAATTCTCATTTTTCTCTTAACATTTGTATTTGAATTTAAAATATAGTGTTTTCCATAAAATGGCTGTTTTGTTTTTAAAGAAAAAACATTGTCTTGCTTTTAAAGCTTTTTTCATTTATTTTTCAATTTATATAAAAGAAATCTTTTATCTAATTAGTGTTTTTTGTTTTCTAATTACAAAAAAAAAAAAAAACATTTTACAGTCACTACTTGAACGTACCCAATTTCCAAATGCCCTAAACCAGAAACAACGTTTAAGAGTAAGAACTTCCTCTTCTAAAAATCACACACTCACCCAAGTTAAAGTTAACGGCATTATGGCAGGGACAGTGAATGAGAGAAAAAAGACACAGACCTTGAAAGTGGTAGAAAGTGTCTTTAAAATAAAGAATGAGAGAAAGAGAGAGAGAGAGAGAGAGAGAGAGAGAGAAAGAAAACATACAACTAAAATTACACCAAATCTATTTTTTACCTACTTTTGGTTTTCTTATACATATTCAACTTTAATTGGTTTATTCTATTTTTCTTACTTTTTAATTATCAAACATTTATCACACGTTGCTAACCCAATCGACTACAAACTTCTTCTTTTGACACTTCTAATTCTCATTTTAAATATTTATATAGATTTTTTTCATTTCATTAAGTTTTTCATTTGTTAAATGAGTTTTAAAATTGAATTTTTTAAAAATTGATTTTGTGTTGTAATTGTTTTATGGCATTTGGCTACGTCATGTTTGTATGCTGTTAATTTGCTCTTTAAAAAAAAAAATCACCTGTAAATATGCTTAAAAAAGTTTTTCATTTTATTAATGCATGATTGCATAAACCATGTCCATACTAAATAAGGTTTTTATGCAAATTGATTTTTAATCATAATAAATTTGAAAAAAAAATTTGTTATAAGTATGAAGGACGACAATTTTTAATATTTTCATGTTCATTGTCATATATAAAAAAAAGGTGAAGCTCAAATCTCATTTAATTAAAAAAAAAATCAATTTAATTTTCAAATAAAAAAAATTCATATTTTTTTAACAACTTAAAAAGTTTTCAAAATAAAATTACTCCACTTCATTTAAATAGGACTAACACACTCTCTACCGATTATCAACTAAAATAGACAATTGAAAATTAATTCACACAAAATTTTATGATTTTAAATAATAAAAAGCCAAGCAAAGCCTCGAAACTTAAATGCTGCAATTATGAAGACTTGTAGCCGTTTTATAGTTAAAATGTCAATAAATAAAATAAGTGCAATTGTAACGAATTTGCCATCCCTGCTTCAAATTATTAAATATCCCTCATTTTGTTTACAAAACCAAACACGCGTTGCTTTTTATCTCTTGTATTGTTGCATATATGTACATATCTAAGTATGTATATACATTTATGCATACATATGTTTGTATTTACATATTAGCTGCTGCTGTAACGGTACCTATGTAAGCCAGTGTCAACAATATGTAGGCCGAGCTCAAATTTGTTGGACTACTGGGACAATTAAACAAATGAATTGTATCGTAAGGGCTCTGTAGGTAGACAGAGCAACGAATTTAAGTTTTAGGAACGATTTGTTTACGGTAGCAGTTTAGAATGCAAACAACATTAAACAAATATGCCTTAGGAGGCATATTGTGTACAAATAATCCGCATTAGTCATTTTGACAGCAGTAATTCAAAAAGCATTGTTTTGACCCGTTTGCAAATCCCGTCATTAACTATCACTAAGAACGTAGTCCATACTGGGGCGTCATAGTTAAATAGCCAGCGCTTATGTGTAGGTTTAGCCTTTTTTAAGTTATGGTGAACGCCAGAATTAAAACTCCAAGTTTTTTTTATTTTTGTAAAATAAATTTTCAATTTATTATTATTATCAAACTTTAACTTTTCAAACAAAATTCGTAATCAGTGAATAAAATCTAAACCTATACATTTAGGGGATAAATTTTGTTTGTATAAAAAAGTGTAAACGCAGGAAAAAACGTTTTTGTTAACAATCGTATTGGTATAAAATCGTAGAAAAAATTGTGTAAAGTGAGGTTAAGTTCGAACGGCCATTGCGAAACAATAAAGTTTTATTTCATAAAGTTCAACTTGACAGTTAGCAATTTATTAGAATTTGTAAATATATTGCAACTCAATAACATATATTTTAACTAATGTTTAACATGTTTAATGTCAAAACAAAACTAATGATACAAAAGAAAACTTAAATCTACACATCATAATGGTTTTACAATATTCCCTTTAACCAGCCAACTTTGCTTAATTCATTCATATTATATATTTTTCTTTATGTCTTATTTACATTTTTTTTAAACAATTTCTTTAAGGTTTTCCGTATACGCACTCCACCAGAAGCTATAAATTTGGTATCACAATTATTGGAATATACACCAAGTGCACGTATAACACCATTGAAAGCATGCGCCCATCCATTCTTCGATGAACTGCGTCAAGAGGGTAATCATACATTACCAAATGGCCGAGAAATGCCGCCATTATTTAATTTCACTGATCACGGTAAGTTGGTTGCAAAATATCGAGTGCATCTTTGGATTTTTTATTTAATGTTTAATTGTTTTTCAGAACTTACAATACAACCAAGTTTAGTACCACAATTGTTGCCAAAACATTTGCAAAATAGCGCACATCGTACTGCTGGCGCTGGTGGTGAAGGTGGTGCTGCCTCAGCCCCAGCTGCTTCATCTTCAACAAATACCACAAGTGCTGCTGCTGCTCCTACAGCCAACAGTTCTACGCCGGGTGGTGCTGCAGCGCAAGCAGCTACAGGTTAGTTTTTCTTGTTTTTATTTTTATTTTTTTGAATTTTGTTTTTATGTTTTCTATAAAAAACAAACAAAAAATTGTTAAGTCACCCGGAGTGTTGTGTCTTTTTTGTGTTCATTTGGCATGCTTTAATTATTGCCCCTGTTATGGTTTACAACTCAACTCAGTTGAAACAATCCAACTTTAAAACAACTTAACTCTTTTTTGGTATTACGAATTACAACGTATTCCAGTTAAATTGTATTGATGTTGCCAGTCTTAAAAGTGACGCTTTGACAGTTGAATAAATAGCTGATACTATTGTGACGAAAAAAAAAAACAAAAAATCTTAGTTAACTGCTTTCAACTTTTTGTTAATGAAACAACTGCTAGTTATGAGTTGTAATTTTTTTATGTTTTTGTCAACCTCACAAACACAAGTTGTTATCCATAATACCAAATTGCAAAATGTCAACTGGAGTATAGTTGAGTTGTAAACCGTAATAGGGGCATATATTTACTAGGATAATGTCTTGTGGTCTGACACACTGACAGATAAAAATTCTAAAATCAGTTGTTAGCAGGGATTTCAATTCATGACAAAAAGATAGAGAAAGAAAGTAAACTAAATAGTTATTTTTTATTTAGTAAAGTAACAAAGAAATTTTTAATTCGAAACGGCTTCCTCTAAGCGTAAGAAAATAGCCAAAATAAATTTTAAAAAGTTGTAGAAAATCATAAATAAAAAATTTCTTTGTGAAGTAGGCATAAAGAAAAAATATTTAAAATAAAAAACTTCAGTGAAATGCATTTTCAAAACCTGTTAGGATTTTATCATCAGCACTCTTCTGTTCTGATACTTTAAATGTTAGATGTAAATTTGTAGAATTCGAAATAAAATACTGGAATTATCTTTCTTATACTTAAATTTTCAAAATTAATATAAATCCTATTGAAAAGAGTCTACAATTATGGACTTTAAATAAACATTACAAAAAGTCTATTATATTTTTGTTTTACAAGAGGATTTTTGATTCTTTCTTTATATTTTTTTTAAAAGATTACTTTAAACAATTTTTAAAACAATGACATTTTCTTAATATTTGTCCGTACATACTATTAACGTATTTTGTCGCATGCTATAAAGTTGTGTAAATGTTTTTCTTATTATTTTATTTAACTGTTTGGTTGTGGCTTCTTCTTAATGTTATTTACTTATGTAATGGTTTTTGGCTGTATTTTTTCTACAAAAATTTTCTGTTTTATGTGCTTTTTTCAAATAATAATTCTTTTTTATATTTTTGTTTGATTTTATTATTTCTATATTATTTGTATCTTTCTTTTTCTCTTAATTTCTTGCAGATTCATAGTGGCATAAAAGTTTATATAAAATTTATTAAAAAAAGCAAACAAAAAAAAATAGTTCTCCGTACTTTTTTTCATACGTTATTATAAAAACATTATAATAATTATTTATATACATATGTATACATATAAAAAACAAAATACAACAAACAACAAAATCAAAATCAAAAAATTTAATTGTTTAAATTAATATTTTTGTTTTTTTTTTAAATTTTACTATTTTTGGTCTTGTAATTTTGTTTTGTAACAATTTTTTTTTTTAATAAATTTCAAAATTTTAGTTTTATTATTAATTAATATTAATAATAATTTTTTAATACACATGCAAAATCCCTTATGTTTTCTATTTTTTAATTGTGTATGGTTAAATATTTCTTAAACAAAAAACTCAAAGAAATAAAAAAAATTAAAAACTTTAAAGAACAATATTAATAAAACAAACAAAAAATACTTAAAATGTAGACACTTTTTTTGTTAATTTATTTAAACATAGAGCAAGTAAGAAAAGTTTTAAAATAAAAAAACGAATTAAAATAGACAAATAATATAAATTTTCTTTTAATTATAAAAATTTATAAGTGGTTTTCGCCCTTGATGGTATATTTGCATTGGATTTGGGTGTTATAGTTAAAGAAAACGATTTTAGGTGGATTCACCTATTTGTTCCGGACAAAAATTACAGCACAATTGAGAGTTTTTTGCAGCACGATTACTTATTTTGAAAAAAAAATTTTTTTTGAAAAATGAAAGCTGCAATATAAAATAGTTATGTAAACAAGGCATATCAATGTACAATTTGGTACAATGTGGTAACACATTTCAACTTTTTATGAAAAAAATAAAACAAGTGTCAACTCAGTTCAACTTTGTCCGGATAAAAATTTAGTAAAACCACTTTGAGAGTTTTTCGGGCAAAATGGGCGAATCCACCTTTAGACTACAAAGCGTGAGTATGTGTTTTTGTCCGTAATGTCTAGTCAAAACAGGTGATTTTTGTGTTTTTTTATTTTTTATTTTTTTTGTTAATTTAGGCAAAACAGTGCTGCCCGAATTAAATTTTTTAGTCATTTTAAAAAACCAAAAGTAAAAAAATTTTGAAAACTCGCTTCTCGCTTTGCTTCTCTTTCTCTATACGTTTTACGCGAAAAAATATTGGCGTCATTAGTTTTAAAAATTTGTAAAAGAAAACATATTGTTGCAAACAATTTTTAAATATTTGTCTGTTAACAAAAAATGCACTTTTCAACACTGTTAATTGAACGACATAGGAATGGGATATCAATTAATGCTGAATGTTTACTGTTTCAAAAAAAAAAAAAAAA
>NDXZ01034752.1:0-10095 GCA_003055125.1 Paykullia maculata
TTTTTTTTTTTTTTTGATATTAAAAAAAAGTTTAATAAAATAAATGAAAGCTTTAACAGACACAAAAAGCAAAATGTATGATTAAGGTGAATTTTTTTAATTAATGAATTTATTTTTTTCTTTTCTTAATATTTGATGGCAAATGAAAGTGACTTAATGTTAAGAAATGTTATAAAAATATTATTTTTGTATGTACAATTATTTTATGTAAATTAGTTTAAAATAAGTGAAATTTTTTCCTAGACATAACCACAACCTTAAGGTGCATAAGAACATAAATACAAGAGCTTAAACGAGCTTATATTTTAATATTGCCAACACAACTATGATAATTAATTAGTTTAGCTTAATTTTAGTTGCCACTTTAAATAATCCTTTTTTACGTTCCCCTTTGTTATATGTTTATAGTGTTATTTAGACGAATTTAAGACGTTTTTTTTTTGGCAGTTAGTAACATTGGCTTTAGTTAATGTTTGGTTTTTTTTAATATCTTTTTTTTAGTTTTAAAGACTTAACAACTTAAATCCTATAAGAAAAAGAAAAAAAAAATTATGAAAATGATTAGCATGCACCTTAAAGCTTTGAAGTATGTACAATATTATTTCCTTTAGTAATTTTCAAGCTTTTTTTACACAATTAAATTAAAGCTTTTATAAAAAAGTGTCTTCTAATTGACACTTTTTTCGAAATATTGGTAGATAAAAGTTCTAAAATATCTTTATATTTTACTAAAATGCAATGCAATTGGACTAAATATAAAACCTCCTTCACCTCACCCATGGCAAAATAAGTGGATCGCACTTAATTTTTTTAATAGACTCTTTAAAATTACATCTATTCACAGCGAAAAAACAATTTGATCTGGTGTAAGGTCAAGTTGCTCTAAGCCATAAAAGGCTCAACAAATATTTAAATACAAATGAACGTCAAATATTTTGACAAAGAAAATTATTAGGAAAAATAAAAAGGAATAAAGCATTTGCTATAAAATAAAAAAGCTTTTATTAGCTGAAGTTATATCTTTTGTTCTAAGTGTTTACTTTTATTAAATTAATTTTTTCTTTTTTTAATAATTAAAACTTAACAAATTCCATTGCATTTGAATTAATTTAACTTTTTTTAGCCCCTTGACCTTTTAACCTTTTAATAAAAATAAATACAAATATCTTTCTCACTTACCCTTTTGCAACCCTCTGGTGCAGCCGTAAAACTCTTTCCTATCATGGGCTCTGTTTTCAGCAGTATATCAGTTAGTCCATTAACACTACCCATTGGCGGTCCATTACGACCGATTTGAACATTAACAAATGATAAGGCCTGATTAAAGTTCAACGTACGATTATTGAATACCACATCACGTACAGCACCCACCAAATTAATAAAAGTGGGCGCCAAGGGGGTGTAATCTTCATAGGGTGGTGAGCCGCCTATATACAAACCACCGGCATCGCGGGGCATACTAATGACAGTGGGAGAGCCCGTTAGAGTTTTGGTCACTTGCCATTCGTCATCAATCATTAACTCGAATTTGCGACCATTTTTCAGTAAATTCACAACATGGTACTCGCCATCGTTAAGGGAGACATTCGAATGCAGTTGTATGAAACTACGGCCGGAATTGATCCAAACTTGTAGATGACCATTTATAAGGGAAATCGAATAATTGCCTTTGACATCCTTGGCATCGTAATCATCCTTAACTTCGGGCGGATAAGCGGAAAGTAAAAGTAGACAGTCGGGTTGTAAGGTGCGAAAAACGAAACCGGCATTAGCTCGTTTGCGCAACGATTGGGAGGGTAATTCGATGTAACCCTGACCTGTAAACCCGGCCCTTAAAATCGAATAGGAATTAAAAAATTAAATTTGAAACCCAAACTTTACATCACCAAACACTTACTTTGTTATTGTTTCCTTGCACGATGGCTCCACACCGAAAAACGAAGAACTCTCTAAAGGATCGTAAGTTTCTCCATTAGCCTGCACATCCATCATACAACCTAAGAAGGGATTATCTGCTCCCGGCGCCTTCGAGGTGGCCGAAGTAAAGCCTGGCGGTACACCACCTAAATAATAAACCGGTTTCGATAGATCCGGCAGCATGTAACTTTTTATAGGCACCGAAGGCGACCCCGTTATAGGTCTTTCATTGTTAACCCTTAAAATGCCATTTTCCGTACCGCGTTTGGGTACAAATTCTCGGGCAGCCTCAATTTTTACCCATTTACCCGTATTATATTTATTGGTGGTGTTAATTTCCAATTTGGATTCATCACCATAGTCAATGCGGAACATAATACGACCACGACTGAGAGTCACGGAAACCGAGCGATTCTGTTAAGAAAAAATATGGTAAAAGATACCAGAGATGGAAGAACTACAAAACTTACATTTTTAGCATCTACCGCTAAGAACAGCAGTGCATTCTCATCAAGTGTCTTAAAGGTCATTTGTAAAGCAAACAAGTTCTTACGATATGGTCGCGGTCTCGATTTCTTCACCTCCGCATAGCCCAAGCCATTGAAATGTCTAGCCATCGACGAAGAGCTGGATTCTTGAGCCCCAATCATGGCGCCTCCACATTTACCCTCACTTGAAGCAAAATTCCATATACCCATGGGTTTGTTGTCCACCTCCACATTGTGTACAACCACATTAAGGCCCGGATTTAGTTGTAAATCTTTTGTGCGCAATATCTCCGGATATCCACCGAGATAAATATGCTCTAGTGGTGTCTGGTAAAAGCGCGTAAATTCGACATCTGTATAACCGGTTACCGAATTTTGTGGCACCAGCGAGCCATAGTTATTCATGCGTCTTACCAATAGACTACCTATATTAAGAGTACGATTAACTTCCACATAATACCAGGCATCATCATAATGAGGATCTCGAGTTTGTATTTCTAGTGGGTGGGTAATAATCTCCGTAGAACCACCCAAATTCCATAATAGTCTAACATGCCTTTTGAATAAATCCAAGGCTATATAACGACCATCATTGCCTTGTATGTAAAGCAAAGGGGAGTTACCATTGCGATTGGGTAAGGCAAAGCTTAGTTTTATGGCATTAGACGTAGTAAGGCCATAGGAAGTAGGCAAATAAGATCTTAGACATTTGGGTCCCAAAGATTCTAGGGAAATCTTAATGCCTTCGGCAGCATGTTTAGCTTTGGCTATTTGATCTCTTAGCTCTTGTAACTGTTTGGCCATGGTTTTGTTCCAGGCATCAAATTCAGTTTTTTCTTTTACTGCCTGCTCTTCAACATAAGTAAGAGAAATATTCGCCAAGCGGACATTCGTTTTGGTTAAAGAGATATTTTCTTCAGCTAAACCCAGTTTAATTTCCCAATCTGGTTCTAAAATAGCAAATTTATCTCGTAACCTTTTAATGTCTTCATGCAAGTCTTGAGTATGCCTGGATACTCCCTTCATTTCATCGGAGATTTTTCCGGCAGTTTCTAAACTTCCCAGTGAATTTTTACGAGCCGTGGTATGTTGCAAAGGTTGTATGTGTGTGGAAATATTATTGGTGCGTATACTGGCATTGATAATACGATTCTTAATATCCTCCACTTTGTTCTCATGGACGCGCAAACGATTCTTTAGGTCTTTCATATAATGTAGAAGAGAGTGTTAAATTAAAATTATGTTGTTTTCGTTGCTTTGAACTTACCTTCTGTTTCCCTTATCTCTTGCATTGCATCTTGCTTTAATATATTGGATTTGTTTAATGAAACATTAGCTCGTTCTATTACGGACATACCCTGACGGGGGTAAAGTTTATTTTGAGCCGTAAAAACTCTTTCGCGAGCTTCTATCGAAGCCAAACGGGCCGCTTCTATGGCTTCAGAGATATTTTTATGGGCCGAACTGGTTTAAGAAAAAGAAACAAATTTTACATCCAACGATGTGCAAACGATAAAAAATTAAAAAAAAACGATTAAAATTATTTGTCATTTTTCTTTTTCATCCTCGTTTCGGTACATACCTCGCCAACATGGCTATACGTGCTCCATTACGTGTAGGCTGAAATTGTCTTGTATATTCGTTGGATCTTTCCAGCAACCGATCAGCATGCTTTTGAGCTTTCGGCAGCCAATGTTTTCGTACCTCCCGATGTACCGTTTCATTTTCATCCAAAGTAGAATTCAGTACCGTTCCCAATTTAATAATATTATCGACATTCCCACTCAATATCTCCAAGCGTCCGATATTCATTTCTGTTAACACGGCCGTTTGCGGAACCAAAGCCTCCTGAAGATATTCACTTATCTTACCCCGTAAATCCACAATCTGTCGATAGTCCTCTGAAGTATAACTCTTTAAATTACGTATATGCTCCAGGGTATCATCAATTTCATTTTGCATTTCTACTGTACGATCAGCTTGCAGCCTTAAATCGGAGATGCGGAAGTTCGTATGATTCAGATCACGCCAAAACATTTCCACTTTAGCCTTTTGATCGAAGGCCGCATCGGAGGCATTGCCAAACTTGTAAAAGTAATTCCAGGCACAAGACGCTGTCGTTCTTATGTCATTCACTGAATCATGATGTTGCTTTATGGAATCTAAATAGAATTTAGCCTGTTGCAGGGCATTGGGTAAACTTAAATGCTGTGATCCTCTACCATAATTCTCGAGGTTGGCTATATTTGTTAATATTCCTGTTTGTATGGTTTCGAGACCAGCGTTTAGAGAGCGAGCATCTCCCAAAACTAATTGAACTGCCTCATTTCTTTTCTCGGCGGTTGCCAGAGTTTTACGATTTTGAAACTTTTGATTTTCTGCATGAGAATCAAGTTTTAGCAGGGTACTGCTGTCATAGTTTAGAAGAAACGTGCGAGCATTATTAAAATCGTGGTAGTGGGTATTTTGTACATTAAACATTTCTTCATATTCTTCAACTTTAATGTAAGGTGCTGGTATGCCGGTCAAGTCCATATTGTGGATGCCACGCCTTAATTTATGGCCAATTATCTCAACATAGTCCAGCAAAAGCAAAGTGCAGTTATCGCATGCTGAGAGCGGCAAAAATAAAGATAAAAAATAATTTAAGTCGAAAACATTTTACGAACTGATCTTCCTTTCAAAAACTTACATCTGCAACCTTTCTCCTCAACGTGATGCCTTAAAACTTTACATTTATCACACTTTAGACCAGTGACTCCCTCACGACAATAACATTGTCCTGTCAACGGATCACAGCCATCTCTGTTAATTCCATTCAAATGACAATTACAAGGTTTACAAGTGCTCATTGGCAAGGCCAAAGGATTGCCATAATAGCCTTGACGACACTTATCGCACAACTTTCCGGTATAGCCAGGACGGCAAACACAACTTACCTCGCCCTGCCAAACAGTACAGCCCTTAGCAAAGTTACGATTAGTCTCAGGACATGGACATGCTTGACAGCCATGAGGTGAACTGGGATCGCCATAGAAACCCTCAGCACATTGTTCACAATGACGACCACCAGAATTATCGCGACAGTTCTAGAAAACCAGTCATAAATTTTTAAAAAATTTGTTTTAAATTCCATATCTTAGACCTACCAAACATTCGCCAGTTTCACGATTACATTCTTGACTGCGTCCATTGCAAAAACAAGGAGCCGCACGACCTATTAGATCTTCTATAAAGATGGTCTCAGTTTCGGTAACATTACGCCATCTATAGAACCCACGTCCAGGATCTTGGCACGATAAACCATCAAATCTTTTGGGGCAATTACATTTTTCCACGCCCTTTGCAATTATACTAGTAGAGCCATGTACATAAATGGCTGAGTCCATGTGGACATTTTGCAAGCTAAAGATTTAGTTTTTCCCACAATTAAAATGTATAAACTAAAACCTAAATAACTTAAACGCTAAGACTTACATTGTTTCCGTAAAATCAGCAAAACAAGATCCCCGTATTAGTATATGTCGTACATTTTGCAAGGCCGCCATTAAAGTAGCCCGATCTACCGATTGACCATTATGATGCAGCTTCCAAAGAGTTTCATGCAAAGGCACTCGATAAGTTTCATTGCGTGAATATTCAAAGTTTTCGTATTCATAAAAATCCAAAATCATTTTGTTGTGGGCATGTAGCTGGACCAAAGGATAACGGCTTAAGATCTTGCGATCCAAAGGTGTATTACCACCGTCTGTCAATAAAGTAAAATACAAATTGCCACCATAACTGTTTATACGATCACCGTAAAACTGTGGCGGCAATTGAAAGTATAAAGGATAATATAGCTGGCTATATGATCCCATCGAAACATTGCCAGTGGAACGGGGTATTAAGTTCAAACCGTTGAAATTTTGTATTTCTGCATCTTCTCTATAAGTCTTAGATCCGGACATTTGTATTACCACTATATATTCGAATTCTGTGTTGCTTATATGCTGGGAGTTTAAATATTGTATAGAAAGATTGCGAGATTCCGACATTCTCACATGACCCCAGGACCAATTACTTTGTTCACATTCGCTGGACCGACCAAAGCAATAACATCTAGTACAGCCTTCAGGATTAAGGGCGGACAAACCAAATGAAGACTGCATACAAGTATCGCACTTTAAGCCTACCACTAAACTCTTGCAGGGGCACTGCCCATTGGCATCACAGGTTATTAGGCCGTCCTTACCCACATATGAGCCGTCCACATCACAATTACAACGTCTACACTCGGGATAGCCGAAATAACCGGCCGCACAGGCATCACACATACGTCCTGAATAGCCTTCCCTACACTGGCATTGACCCGTTTGGGAATGGCAGTACTGGCCAATTGAACCCACACGATCGCATTGACAATTGCGGCAACCCAGTCTCGATTGCCAACCCCAGGTACCAGCCACACATTGGCTACAACCCAAACCTCTGCTATTCAGCGGACAAACACAACGTCCATTTAAAGGGTCACACACTTGGCCTTCACCTAAACAGGGAGCACAACGTTGACAGCCATCTGTAGAGAAGCCAAAAAAGCCATCCGTACATTCATTACATCTCTGGCCACCAACACCGATTTTACAATCACATTGACCCGTCCAGGGATTACATTCATGACTGCGAGACCCGGAAGGATCACAACGACAGTCATGACAACCCATATTTTGGGTTAAATTCCAATGGCCCGATTTGCATTTATCACAACGTCTACCGGTAACATTGGCCAAACAATGACACTGGCCCGAACGTTTGTCACAGATATTGCTAAATGAGCCCATGGGACTGCATTGACATTCTGAAAAAAAAGAAAAATCATTTAAAGAGAATTAAAATATAATAAATATATTAAAGAGTTATTATGTTTCTGATTTAGCATAAACCTGTCGAAAAAGCGAAAGTCAAAATAATATTATTTTTATTTTTGGCGCATTTCTAAAATAAATTTATTTTTTCATATTTCTATTGACGCTACATTAGAAACAGCACGAGTTTTTGGGTTGCTGTTTTTGTCTAAAACAAATCACGTTTTTGACTTTATGGAACACAACTCATAACAACCTACTATAAATCCATAAGCTAAGACAACACGAAAAAACAGGGGAAAAAAGACAAACAAAAAGTACATGATTTAAGGAACGAAAATCAACGAACTGAACTTTTCACGTTATGAAAAAACAAAAAACTAAAAACCGTTTACTAAAATAGTCTTGGGCCATTAAGCAGACACGAAAAACACCAAATAAATTTGTGGTGATCAACTTAAATTAATTTGCATATGACAACATTTCGTTTAGAAATACGATGAAGAAGCAGATGAAGAAGTGGAAAAAATATGGCAACAGGTACCTGGAAATATTGCATGACGTCTGCTGCATCATTTCGACATGAAATAAACAACTGTTGTTGTTGTTATTTTTGTTGATTGCAACCAACAACGAGTTGCTGCTTAAAAGACTAGACATAAAAAAACAATTTTTTTTGTCTTGTAGTTAAACATATTTCATTTTGTTAAATTATGAATGAAAAATTTGTTATTAGTGTAAAGGAGTGCATCACCAACTACTTATGAAAAAAAAAAACGGACAACAAATTGACTAAAAAACAGCTCATTTGCGAAAGAGACTTTAAAATGATGCAAACAACAAAAAATAAAAGACGAAACAAAACTGGCTGCTTAAAGGATCGATGAATTAACGGCCAGACGGATGAATGAAGGAGGCATACATGGATATGAATTCATGAATGGCTGTTGGTTCAATTGCAAAGACGGACATACAGAGACAGCTAGACTTTTTAATGTTATTTTTTTTATGTTCATATGTGTAGGCGACTTAAAATGTATTTAAAAGAAAGTCAATTTTAAGATGGAAAAAATATTGGTTGGGAGAAAAGGAGATTTCCAATAAATCAATAACAATTTGTGGTTCAAAAGAATTTTATCACATTTTTCATTAAATAAAAATTAAAAACTTTGAAACGACCGAATTTAAATGAACAATAAAGCCTCAAAAGAAACATTTGTGTAAAGAAGCAGTTGAAAAAAGTAGCTGAAAGATTATTTTGAGGCTTCAAACATTTTAGAAACAAAAGCTATAATCTTAACTTTTATTTAATTTTATGATAAACTATTTTGCTAAGAAATTTTAAACCCTTTACCAATATTTTATCTCCCTGAATTTTTTTGTAAGCAGTTTATGAACCACCAGTTTGCCGTTATTTAGGTAAATCTACTTTTATAGTCATGTCTGCAAACAGAAAAGTTAAAACAAAAAAAAAAGAGAATGTGTGGTGGTCAACATTGACCAGCAATAAAACTGAGGCCAAAGCTAAAATAAAAAAAATTTAACAACAATACACACCTTAAATATAATTTCTTTCGTTTTTTTTTATTATTTATAAAATTTATTTTTTTAAACCAAAATACGCAAAACAGCCTAAAGAAATATAACTAAATACAAAAAGTATTACAAAGGTTGCCAAACCAGCTAGAGCTAAAAAAATCAGGTCGTTTGTAGGCTTCTTAGGTTTAAGCAATAGTAAATAAGTAAGTGTGGTTGACTGCAACATATTCTAAACAAACATGCAATATGCAAATCTTGTACACCAACATGTTCTTTAGTGTTGGGTAATTTGGCCTCGTGAATATGGGGATTTTTGCAAACATTTTTGGGTAAAAAGTATTTTTTTTAATAAATTTTTTTTAGCTTTTTTTTTATCGTTAATCGTTATCTTTATAATGTGTTTTATTAATAATAAAAAAACCTTTTTAATCATTTGCTATAAAAATTAATAAAATGCTCATCTTTATAAACCTTCTGGCAGAGTTCAAGTTTATATGGAGATAAAAAATTTATGTATTCGTTACAGGATCTTAAAAGTTATAAGTTGGTACTACTTACCAACACATACATACATATTAGGGATGGGCAAATGCAAAAAAATATCGATATTTTTTCAATATCGTTGCCGATCGATATATATCGATTTAAAAATATTATCGATATTTCGATATTTTTCGTAAATTCATAAAATACGGGAAAAACGAACTTTATTAACAAAAAAAAAAATTGTTATTGATGTTTACAGTTAACATAGAAACATTTAATACAGAAAACTATATATGTGTTCAAATTACAAAATAAGGCGCTGTAAAAATGTAATTGAACCAGTTATTATCAGATACTGACATAAGAAGCACCCTCTGTGTTATATGTATTCACCTGTCAAATCACTTGTGTTATTGGGTACTGTCAGAATTACCGCTGAAGCAACTTTTTCCGAAGACACCAAGTAAGCCTAAATATCTAAGGGCAACTTCAGAAAAAACAGGCGTGAACTACATTGTTAATTTTTTGTTTGTTAAAAATACGCTAAAAACAAAACAATGTAATCGAAACATTATCCACAAGTTATGAACAATAGAACAGATAACGCTGAATAAACCCCAACTATGAAGCTGTATATAAAAATTTTCAATTCTCAGTTATTGCTAAAGACTTGCAAATGCCTTAAATGGGATCAAATTAAACGCGCCGTAACTGTCCATACAAACATTATTACAGTCTGTTTGATAAAGACTGTGACAAGAAGATTATTTTTACAAATTAATAACATAAAATACAAAACCAGAGTTTAACTAGTAAGAGCG